>JAVKPL010006753.1:0-272069 GCA_032173675.1 Gastrolobium villosum
TAATAGGTTAGGACATGTTAATTTAAAGTCAATTAAGAGTTTAATTCTTTTAAATTTATTACCTAAATTTGAATGTTTAAATAACAAGTGCCAAATATGTGTTGAATCAATTTTTTTGAAATTACCGTTTAAATCAGTTGAAAGATCAACCGAGTTGTTAGATTTAATACATACTGATATACGTGACATGAAATCTACACCATCTAGGGATAATAAGAAATACTTTATTACATTTATTGATGACTGCAGTAGATATTGTTATGTGTACTTACTTAATAGTAAAGATGAAGCTATTGTTGCTTTTAAGCAATATAAAAGTGAAGTTAAGAATCAACTCAACAAGAAGATCAAAATGGTAAGGAGCGATCATGAGGGAGAATATGATGGTCCATTCGAGGAATTCTGTATAGAGTCTGGTATTATACACCAAACAACAGCTCCTTATTCACCGCAATCAAATGAGCTTGCAGAAAGGAATAATCGGACATTGAAAGAAATGATGAATGTCATGTTGATTACATTCGGTTTACCACATAATTTGTGGGGGAAGCCATTTTGACAGCTAAACTACATTATTAATAGAATGCCTCACAAAAAGACAAATAACATACCATATGACATATGAAAAGGAAAGAAGTCGTCCCTAAAATACTTTACAGTGTGAGGGTGCTTGGCTAAGGTTGCGGTTCCTAAACCTAAAAGGTTGAAAATCGGACCTAAAACTGTGGATTGTGTATTCATCGGTTATACACTTAATAGTAGTGCTTATCAGTTTCTAGTATATAAATCTGATGTTTCAGATATACATGTTAATACGGTTATTAAGTCAATGGAAGTTACTTTATTTGAAGACGTATTTCCGTATAAGAAAATACATGAATCAAGCGGTAATAATGATGATCAGATATCAAGTGGTAATAATGATGATCAGGTTGTGATACATCGAGATGCTACAACTAATATTGATCCTGTAGAGGATGTAGAAGATGAACCTAGACGTAGCAAGAGGCAAAGGACATCCACATCCTTTGGACCTGATTTATGACATATTTATTAGAAAATGAGCCTCGGGCGTATAAGGAAGCTATAACGTCCCCGGAAGGACCATTTTGGGAAGAGGCTATCAATAGTGAGATAGAATCTATTTGTCCAACCACACTTGGTAATTGGAAAACCTTCCTCCTGGCAATAAGCCTTTAGGAAGTAAGTGGGTGTTCAAAAGAAAAATGAAAGAGAATAACACTATTGATAAATATAAAGCTATGCTTGTGGTAAAAGGCTACACGCAACGTGAAGGTCTTGATTATTTCGATACTTATTCTCCTGTTACAAGGATCACATCCATTAGGATGTTGATCGCGGTAGCTGCATTGAATGAATTAGAAATACATCAAATGGATGTTTAGACCGCCTTCTTAAATGGCGACCTAGAATAAGAGATATATTTAGAACAACATGAAGGTTTCGTTGTTATAGGACAAGAACGGAAGGTTTGTCGCTTAATAAAATCCCTTTACGGGTTAAAGCAAGCTCCAAAATAATGACATGCGAAATTTGACAATATTATGTTATCAAATGGATTTCGAATTAATAAGTGTGACAAATGTGTCTATGTTCGAAATACTGAAAAAGGATTTGCCATTATCTGTCTTTATGTAGACAACATGTTGATCATGGGTAGTAATAATCAAATGATTAAAGCTACAAAACAATTACTTAAAAGTAAATTCGATATGAAAGATATGAGGATAGCATACGTTATCCTAGGTGTTAAAATTCATAGAACATCTAGAGGGTTGGCCTTATCACAGGCTCACTACATAGCTAAGGTTCTTGAGAAATCCAAAAGTTTGAATATAACCCCTATGAGGAACCCTGTAGATTCCAATCTTAGTTTATTAAAGAACACTGGTAAAGCTATAGCACAAAAGCTATATGCTCAAGTGTTGGGAAGCCTTATGTATGTTATGAACTGCACCAGACCTGATATTGCCTATGCAGTAAATCTGTTAAGTCGCTTTAGTAGTAATCCAAATGAAAATCATTGGAAAGCTATGGTAAGAGTTTTGGGATACTTGAAGTATACTCAAGATTTTGCTTTGCATTACGAGAAATACCCCGCAGTTATAGAAAGGTATTATGATGCAAATTGGATCACCGGCTCTAACGACACTAGATCCACAAGTGGATATGTGTTCACCCTTGGTGGAGGTGTTGTGTCTTGGAAATCGTCCAAACAGACCTGCATTGCAAGGTCAACCATGGAAGCAGAATTTATTGCTTTAGATAAAGTCGGTGAAGAAGCCAAATGACTTCATAATTTTATTGAGCATGTTCCTAATTGGCAAAAACTGGTACCATCCGTATGCATACACTGTGATAGCCAAGCAACTATTGGAAGGGCTAAGAACGTCATGCATAACGGTAAGTCTAGACACATACGTCGTAGACATGATACCGTAAGACAACTACTCTCGAATGGAATTATTACAATTGACTATGTTAAGTCTAAAGAGAACATAGCGGATCCGTTAACCAAAGGGATTCCTAGAGAGTTGGTTGAAAATTTGTCGAAAGGAATAGTTTAAGACCTATAAATTGTTGAGCATTACGGTAACTCTACCTAGAAAAGTGGAGATCCCATGAACTATGCTCAAAGAGACAACTAAGTAATGTTCAATTATCTAAACACTGTGGAGTTTTAAAATCATACTCATTCCTATGACAAGACAGTGTATTATGAGGGTAAGCATTTAGGCTTTTAATGATTTCTTAATCTGTTGTGTTCAGATGATGTATAGTGAGTTACATCACAAGAAATCACCTATGTGAGTGTGAAGTGAGGGCCGCTTCTATGAGAACTTTTCAAAAGCCGATTCTCTAAAACACTCGCAGAACCAGGCAGGTGTCCCACGGCCAAAATGGGCACAATAAAGGACCAACAATGCTAGAGAAGCAATTGTGTGACTCCTATTGTCTAGATATACACTAAAGGTTGTCGGTTCAAGTCGACCTAGACCACTGATTGACCGAGTATATCCGATAGGTTTTCACTAGAGAAGGTTCAAAGGTAACTCCACCTATCTCGATGCAGTTGTTTCTCGTTGAGGAAATTACACTTTGCATTTATATTCTTATGCATTTTTGTCATGATGATTTAACTTCTTATTTGTGTGGGGATTGTTGGAATTTATGCTAATGATCTATTGGTTATGAATAAGAAGTGGGTTAATAAAGAAAAGAGAAGAGGGAAGATGAAGAGGTGTGTGGGTATTAACAAGTCCCACATTGGACAAATAGTAGGAATTTATAAGCTCCCACCCCACTCTCCTAGACTGGCCCTTTGGGTCACTTCAGATTTTGTGGAGGGGGACGAGCTAGGTGGGCTTTGGTCCACTACGCGCGCCGCCGCCGCCGTATGTCCGACCGGCTCGGCTCGGTTCATATGTGTGTGATAAAAATAATTTTTTAATATTTTGTCCAAAAATGTATCCGTTGCTTCCCTGCAAAGATTTTGAACCCAAACATTTCTACCTGCCGATTTTTTTTTGAGCGTTTTTGAACCGAACCGGTTCTTACCTTTCGTGAACCGGTCAACGGTTATGTCTACTCATCGAACCGGTCACCGGTTGTTTCTGTTCACCAAATCGGCGACCGTTCGTACCCGTTCGCCCCCATCAGACACGGCGGTTCGCCGCCGGCGACTGTTCATCATGACCGGTCAGTATCTATAAATAGACACTGACACCTTCAGAAAATGGATCCAAATTTTTCTGCACTGATACTCTGCCAAAATTTTTCCTCCTTCCAGTTTGCATTCTCCTTTCCGATTCCGGTGTAGTTTCCTCTGGCATATTGTTGTGTTCATTTGGGCTGTTGACTTATAGTGCCACCACTCTTCAGACTAAATCTATTCTACCCTAGGAAACAAGTGTCCATCAACCTTTGGCATCAGTGAGAGGGCAAATTGTCTTAAGGAGACACGTTCTGTGGACTCGGATTTTAATTCCTCTTCTGATATATTATTATGTCTGTTCTATCATTCTGCTTGTTTCATCAACTGATTTCATGTAAGTCTGTTTTTTATATTTATAATTATACAGTGATAATTCTGATCATCTACCCCTTCTGTTCTTTACATGGGTTCAAACCTCTAGTGATTTAATATCACCCACTGTCTTCAACAACAATTTAAATATTCTTGTCAGAGAAACTTTGGACCCCAAAAATTTATTTTAAGTCAATTTAATTTTATGATAGTATATTTAAGAGTATATTTGGCATATTTTTTTTAAGTTAAAGATTACTTTTAAGTTAACATTAAAAAAATTAAAAATTATTTGGTAATTATATAAAGTTATTGTGATGATTTTGAAAATGGTAAAATAAAATAATTTGTTATTCGGATGTGTTATTGTGTAAGAGGTATGCATATTTCAAAGAAGTCTTCTAAAAGAAGATTCACATATTATAGCGATATATTATATATTTTTTACATAATACGATAATTCACTATCTTAAATCAATTCAGATATTAATATGTCTTCGGTGCATGGTTTTCCTTCAATTGGTACAAGAGGTGAAATTTTATGCCAATCTAGTCTATATTTTATGTAATTTTATGTTGATTTACACACATGGCACCTGAATTTTATAGTGTCAAAGAATATGTATTTATATAATTTTTGTTGATGAAAATGTATTTTAATTATGGGTACTGTACTGCCTTTATCCAGGGTAGGTATTTGGTAGTATAAATTTTTGGATTTGTAATAAGGAGTCTAATGATAAGAAAGAAAGAAAAAACTACCTAAAGAAAGACAACTTGGCACGACCATTTGAAGCAAAATATTTTTAGTATTATAGATGTACCAATTACTGAGAACCTCCTTTATTATATATATATATATATATATATATATATATATATATATATATATATAAAGAGGAAAAGTGTTTATCCTTTTAAATGATACAACTTATATTCTTTCACTCTCATAAAGAGGTGGGACCCACACATTTTTTTTGTCAACTCTCTCTTCCTTTATCTATCTATTTCTCTCTCTTAAAATGACACAACTTTATATCATTTAAAATGATACATACTTTATCCTATAAAAAATCATATTACCCCTACCTTTATAATTATTTTCTTGCATATCTTACTCTTTTTTATTTTTAATGAGGTAATACCTGCTCCCCCCATTTGAAGGCGTTTTCTAGGCGACAACTTCCTAGGCGCAAGAGTCTACATGCTAGAGTTATCCAATAATTGTTAGTTATTTTCAGATCTCTTATTATTAATTTTTGATTCTTTAAAAACAGAAAAAAAAAATTGTCACCTCTAATTCGAGAAGTGGCCGACGAGTCCGAAAAAAAAAAAAATAATAATTCAGGAGGAGGTTTTAAGAAAATAAAATTATCATCCATTTTCAAGCGGTGTAGCAGGATTTAGATTTCTTATTAAGTTCTATTGTAATTTCAGCCTTACAGCACCTGCTTATCAAATATAGCTCCAACTTGTATATTTAAATGTGATGAGTCTCACATTGGTTAATAATGAGTTATCTGAAGTGTATATAAATAGATGGACCCATGAACCCAATGCCTTAAGGCTTTGGATTGAGACATGATATCGGAACCACTTGATATACTTGAAGTAACTTAATTCATTGGTGATGACCCCTACCACGGACTTTTCCCTGAACCCGCTGACACTGTGGACCTATTTGATTGGGGGACACTTATTTAAGTGCTCCTAGAGCACGGATCATTAGGTAGGACAGAAGGGCAAGAGAGAGATCAGATTGAGGTAAGAGAAAAAATATTATTATGCTTCAAGTGTCACGCATTAAGAGGGAGGAAGAACCACCAAAGTCACAGTTCATCTTAAAATTTTTCGGGACAATGACCATTTTTTTCACGTTTAAATAAGTATTTAGTGAATTTTTCAAAATTTGATATGTGGTATTTTGGTTCTGTGCATCCTGACGTAGTATATTTCGTTATACTATGTAGCGAATTACTTGCATACATAATTTTCTACATTGTGTAGCGAATTATGTCGGGTGGCATTTTGATAAAATTTACTGTTGACGTGACAGTCTGATAATTTTTTTGTCCAAACATCACACTCTTTGATCACTGTCCCAGATTTTTCGAGGAGGGGAGGGGGATGATGGATCAGAAAATATTTGATTGAAGAGATAATTAAAAGGATCAAGATATAGTAATCTAATATGATTTTACAATTGGTTGTATTCCCTCTTGTAACTTAAAAATATTTAATAATTTGGAATATGAATTTTTCGGAAATGTTATCAAAAAGTTATTTGGTAGGTAAAAATAATACAGAGAATATTGGATAAATTTCCTAATTCTTATCAACTTTTTCACCTACTTTTTTCTATTTTCTCAACAATCCAAAAATACCACCCAAATAGTGGTATTCTTGGATGGAATTTTCATTCACAATTTACACACAAAATGAATTCCCAAGTAAATCACTCTTTCAAGTAAATTTTTTGAAATGTGATACCAGACACGATCTTCTTGAAAACTCACCCTCACTTTATTGGGTATCTAAAAAAAATACTCCTACCAAATACCCCTTTGATATAAATTATGTTTGTAAAATTTTATGGAGAGGGTTATTATGACAATTTTTTTTTTTTTATAAATTACATTAAGTATAACTAGTCAGACACTGTTGATTGAAGTCAGACTAGTCATACTTAGTGTAATTTGTAAGAAATTTTTTTTATCAATATAACCCCTCCCAAATTTTATATCCAAAAAATTTATATTTGAATCTGCATATAAATAAAGAATACGAAGATGGATGTAAAATTGGTATGAAATTGATTAAGTAGATTTGAAAAAGGAAACTTAAAGTAAAAGAAAAAGGTATGTGATTTTCGATGGAAAAACCTACGCATTCGATGGAGAAAAAAAAATGTGTAAAGATATTATTTCACTCTCAAGAACACAATTCTAATTTATTACATAAGGACGAAGGTTTATAGTATTTATACATTAAGTGTGTTTTTTATTTATCTAAAAGTTATTCACTCAAAATTATATATTTTTTTTTAAATCCTTTATAAATTCAAGTCTTCTGTAAAAATGGACTAGGATTCTAGGAGCCAATCTTGAAATCCGTGTTTGCCCTGGTGAAAAGTCGAGCACCGCCAGAAAAAAAAAAATTTAAAAAATGGTAGAAAAAGAAACTTTATTGACCATCACGATTTTACGAGAGAAAAAAAATTGTGTGATTAGTGGATTTGTTCATTTCAATACTTGGTTTGTTTTTCTATCAATTATTTGCGCAATAGATTATATTTTTTATGCAAAGCAAAGTGATTAAAAAGTGCTAATTAAATTATAAACAAACAAGTGATTACATTGATATAGCCTAGAGGGTATCATCCAAAATTGGCTTTTGCCTAACTCAAGACTTAAAATTGCTCATTTAGAAAGCTCAAACACATTCTCCAACTATGCATCACTCCAAAAGAAAAATCAAGCATAATGTGCTTTGCATTTTGCAGACGCAAAGAGACAGAAACCCAAATTGTGGCAATAAGAAAACCAATTAAGAGATCAGAAGATATCCTAGCTAGCTAGTGCTAATGCAGTTCTATATTGCCTTGACTAATGATTTAATGGCAAATAATGAATTATATACCTCAAGGACTTGGCTCTCATGACCCAATAAGATTCCCTTCAAAATTGCGTTTGTCATTATTCAATAACCTATAGGTGGGGGTGGGTGAGAGTGACGGCTTCTCTACAAAATGTATCCTGGAGTGAATCTTCAACACTCGAGGATAGAGCTAGCAAAACGGGTTTGGTTCGGCGGGTCAATCAGTTGTTTGCTAAATGGAGCGGGGTGAATTGAGTTTTTCAATCCATTTCAAAAGCGGGACAGACTTATTTTTTGGCGGGTTAATTGCGAGCATAGGAAGACCGAGGCAGGTTAGTATAAAATAGGCTTGGGCTGGCGGGTCAACCCCCAACCTGCCAAACAGGGCGGGATGGGCTGAGTTTTTCAGCCCACTTTCAAAAGCGGGGCGGAGCATGCTGACTTATTTTTTGGTGGATTGATGGCAGGGCGGGATGGATCACCCACTTTGTCACCTCTACTTGAGGGCACCTACTTTGATCAACTAGGGAATCTTTATTGGGATTGACTTTTGGCAAAACCTTTCTACATTTGATATCTAAAATAGATTTGAGTATCGTTTCTATGTGTTGACCATGATTTTGATTTACAAAATGGAGGGTGATGTTATGAACTATAAACTAAATCTCAACGTGCACCACAAAAATGGGAATAATACCATATGGTCACGTCATGATAAAAATAATATTAAAACGTACTATGAATTTAGATCTTCTTCCACTATCGCCATTATGTCAGTGGCGGACTCAAAAAATTTTATACATATTTACATATTTTGTCGCGAGGGTTCGGTGACAGCATTCTTGAAAAAAAAAATTAAAGAAATTTTTAAATATATTAAAAAATAAAAGAATATAAATAAGAAAAAAAACTATTATATATGTCCGCATACTAGTTTTCTTTTGCATAAAAAAATATTAAAACTATATTAAATTTTAAAAAAATATTAAAACTATATTAAATTTTAAAAAATGTATTAAAACTTCTATTGTATTTCTTTTTGGGTTTAATCATTACTTTATCTTTTTAACTTTATCATAACTTGGGACATTGCATGACTTCTCATTTTCTTTCTTTTACTCAGTGGGTTAGTATAGAAATTCACAGGGATTAACCAAATCAAGACTTGTTATATGATAACTGTAACAGCCCGTGTTAACCCGGATTGTTAACATACTATCGTATTAAGCCACGCTTAATTAAAATGCGGAATAACTTTTTCTTTAATTCAATTATGACGTCATTAACCTTAGTCAACTTGATTACTTAATCAATTTCATAAAATACTGCCTGTATGTAAATTGCAAGACAACTAACTGAAATACCTCATATATAATTAATAAGTGAGTATCTAAAGCCACAGGACTACAACACATAGCCTGGGTCAAAATCCTGATACTTTAATTACAACTTAAATAAAAGACAATAACCAACCCATGTGGCACGGACAAACCCCATGCTCACCAAATAAGGCAACAATACCCAACAACAGTCTCAACATAATCATAACAGAAAACATAAACAGCAGTCAAATAATCAGCATCCATCATGTCAGCAAAATACAGATAAGTCTAACTCAGCTCTGGCCTCCTGCCACCTGAGCCCTCAACATTACCTGAACCTGAAATAAGCGTCCCCAAATGTGGGGTGAGATCTCTAAACAAGAAATCTCAGTAAGACAAGGGGTCCTCAAGGATCTCCCACCCCAAGCTCACTTACATGTGTAATATAAGTTCAAAAACAGTATTTACAATATAAGTTCCAAAACTATGCAGTGTAGCAGATAATCATGCCATGTGTGTTTATCAAATCTACTGGCCAGAGAAATGCAGGAATACATCTAAACCCACATGAGTACAAGGAACACCGCTTGCACCTCACCCACAGCCTCACCATCTTGTATGTGCTACATACTCAGGCTTACCGTATAGGTGGACACCACATGAATATCATAAAAGCACATTGCATATAATAGCTCAACAACATTTCCAAATCATCAAAGCATGTAACACAACATGCATAAACCACATCCCCATGGGACATGGTGGAACCACAAAATGGCTAAACCGAGGACACGAAAGCTTACCTTGCAAGCTAGCTATCCAAGCCAAGAGTCCAACCACTCTCAAGTCCAAAAATAGCAGTATCACAATCTGATATGGACCAAATAATACATCATTAATTATGCAACACAAGCATACAACTTAAAGACTACGCCTTTCCTTTACGTTTTACGTCTTAAGGCTTCCAACAAAGCCATAAGCCCTTAATCATGTGATTCTGACTTAGTTTTTAATTTCAGAAGTTCAACTTCCTTAATCTAGGGTCCCCAAACCCCTAATAGCCTACTGTTCACACAGCACAGCTACTGTTCTGCGAAATCCCAGGATATCCGGATATACAGGGAACATATCCGGATATTCAATATCCGGATATCACACTGACCATATCCGGATATCTCACGACAGAATGCAGTTTCTGCATTTCGTGAATATCCAGTCCAAAGGTTCAACTTTTAATACATATACACGTTAAAGCATGCATCTTTAATCCATTTTAGGTTCATTATCATTATAACTTCTTGTTTACTCATTAAACATGGCCAAGACATCAACTTTAAGCATCACAACTTAAGATCAAAGGTGAGGGAACTTACCCCAAGGCTAAATTAGCAACACAAGGTGCCTTTGGAGCTCCCAATGCAGCTCCTAAGTCCAGCACACCCAAGGACATGAAAATGCCACACCAAAGGTTGGTTCTTGGCACCAAAGATTCCACCTTGGATCACAAAAATGCCAAGAACAAAGCCCCCAACTCACCACACTCCCAACCAGCACTCAAGGATCCACCCAACAGTGGCTGAGTGTACAGCCAGTACCACTTCACACCCTCACAACCCACCATACTATGTGTTTGTAAGAAGAAGGAGGAAGAGTTATGGAGGAAAATGGTCCAAGACTCAAGAAATGGGGAGAGAACCAATGGAACAGTGTTAGGTGTGCTGATCAGCCCCCCCACTCCACGTATAGAAATTAGGTATTTAGGGTTTTGTGCCATAAGTTGGTATATATAGGCATTTAAGCCATATCGCGCAGTATTAGCCTTAATAGCAACGCAAAAGATCTTGATCCCAAACTTTGAAATCTAGATCTAGACATTTTTCTAAGATTTGTCATATTTTTATTTTATTTTTCGGAGCACCTTTCCGGTAGGCGTTTTTCCATAGCCAGTATCAGTTCTGGCATCAGATTACATTATTTTGACTTGAAACTTGTTTTACAAGCCCTACATAATATTCTAGTAATTATCATGCATTCGTTATAATTTTCTGGGATACTTTTCCGGTACGCACTTATACCGGGTAGCAGAACCGGTATCTGCGCTTTTCTTCCGAAAAGAGACTTTCAGCATTTTTACTCACTCAATATAATTATTTAAGCCCAATAATAATTATTAAGGTAAATTATGTAATCATTTCCTAATTATCATAATTAATTCACTAATTGCCTTAATTAACGGTGCGGGTTCTTACAATAACGGTGAGAAATAAATCTTTAAATACATTAAACTATTTTTATGACTGCACTTGCCCACATGGGCAACCATGTGGGTCCGCCCGTGACTATAGTAACCACAAAGTAGCGCCATCTATTTTTCCTCTTTAGTATGATCCACGTCCCAAAGCCAAAACCTAGCCCCAACAAGTAGGCTCCAAAGAAAGTTGGAATCTTCCTCCTATGCACCATCATTACACCACGCCCTTTATCTCTCCACACGAATAAATCTTTAGTGCATCAGATGCACCGAAGATTCAGTGCATCCGCCAATCATTTTGTGACACAGAGACAAAAAACATCATGATTACTTGGAGAAATTTTTTGGTCTGAGAATCATGATTACTAGGAATATGCTGGGAAAATGAATTTTCTGGGAATGTGACTAAAAAGCTGTTTGATAGATTACTAGAAATATTGGCTTAATTTTACTGATTCTATGTTTGGTTGGTTGTTAAATATTGCTGGGAATATGGGGTGATTTTATGAAACTAAACCCATCCGCAAAACCATGCTCAACCCTACCATCATCCTTCAAACTGCAAACTCGATCTCTCTCTCTTGAAATCAGATCAGAGTTTTTTTTTTTTTATTAACTCTTTCTTTTCTTATTTTCCTTCTCTTTCACCTTCTCAATCCCAATATCTGAGACTTTCTTGAAGACCCTCAAGTTAGAAAATTGAAAAAAAGTCCTTGAACATCCAATCTAGGTAGATCAGAATAAAAAAAATAGTGTAATCATCATGACTGCCATCAACTCCTTCTCTGCGCTTTTGGTTTTCTGCTTATATGTGTAGCCGCCTTTCCTTGGTAGAACCTGAAGAAACAAGCTCAGTTTCATGTATGTGCTCTATTTTTGTTTTTGTATACCAGAAGATTAATTGATTGCATGAGGTTATCTATGGGCAAAGGATGTAATATATGTTTTCTTATTAGTTGGCTTCAATAGTCAAAATGGGTAGAAAGGATGTAGAATTCAAAGATTAGAACCAGTACCTTCGCAACCATAAACCAACTAACGAAGGAAGCAGAGAGAGAAAGAAGGGGCATTTTGGTCAGAAAATATTTGATACATTTTCACATTACCTAGGAATCCGAATACCATGGTATTTTTAATCACATTTTGTACACACATGAAAATCCCGGGAAAATCACATTCCTGGAAAAATTTCCAAAAGAGCATAGCAAACGTGAGCTAATGCAATTACCACCCTCACTTTCCCTCTAAACTAAATCTCAATGTGCACTACAAAAAAAGGAATAATGACCATATTGTCACATCATGATAAAAATAATATTAATATAGATGGAAGCCACGACCCCGGCTGATAAGACGTACTATGGATTTAGATCTTCTTCCACTATCGCCATTACGATAACCATAAAATAGCGCCGTCTATTTTTCCTCCTTAGTATGATCCACGCCCTAAAGCCAAAACCTAGCCCTAACAAGTAGGCTCCTAAGAAAGTCGGAATCTTCCTCCTATGCACCATCATTACACCACGCCCTTTATCTTTTCCACACGAATAAATCTTTAGTGCATCAGATGCACCGAAGATTCAGTGTATCTGCCTTATCATTTTGTTACACGTAGACAAAAAGTATCACATCATTTGCTTTTTTTAGATGATGTGGTTGTTTTTGTCCACGTGTCACAAAATGAATAGGCAGATGCATTGAATTAAGTGCATTTGATGCACTAAAGATTTATTCGTCCCACACATTCTCAATTACACGTGTTTCAAAATTGTGGGGGAGGAGGTTATGAATCACTTACCTAGAAAAGCAAAGGCAAAAGTTATCCAGAAATGCAAAGATACTAGCAAACTAAAAGGAAAAACCCAGGAAACAAGCATCCAACAACACCAAATGACCTTCAAAGGCTAAATGCGAAAAAGAATAAGCTAAAACACTAAAACCAAATCAGAAAGCTAAGTGAAAGAAGGCATATAGAGAATACCTTTTCAAACACTAGAAAAACACAATATCTCCCAATGAAAACTTCACAAACAAGTTAGAACTTGCAAACCCAGAAACCCAAATACAAGGTGAATACAGAGAAAAGAAAGAATCTTCGAAAAACAAGTGGAGAAAAAGGGATTGAGAAGAAAAGAAAGGCAACGCAAATAAAAGCGGACAAGTGAAGAGTTCAGATAATGTACACTAAAGGCATTAGGTGCAAAGTGCAAAAGGCAAGGGCAAAAATGTCAATTCACGGAGGACAAGACTGTTGAAAGAGACGTTTGAAAGTAGCAATAAATACGAACAAAAGCGTGAAGGTGACGTGAATCGGCAAGTGTACCGAATCGCGCAAGTAATAAAATGATAAGTAAAGTTCGTATCCACAGAGAGTGTGTCCAAATCAATTAAACTATTCTTTTTAAGATTAAATATTCCAAGAGGTTTTTGACACGAATGTCAGGATTGTGTGGAAATTTGAGTTGTAAAACAAAGCGTGTTTTTGTTCTTTTTGAATAATTAAGAATCCAACAAAATAAGGGTTTTGAAATTTTATGAGAAAAACGCTGCAGTTAGAGAACACTTACCGATGATCCCCACCTTTTACTCTGGATTAAGCTAAATATCAATATATATATCGTGAAATTAGATAATTATCAGATAAAAATTATCAATAGTTAATTCTCAATCCCTTGAAGAATTAACCCTTTAACCTCATATAAAACCCTAATTCCTTGAGGTGTCCTATATGAGATCAAGTATAAAGATCGATAATTAAGACATCTACAATATGAATCATGTCTATCCCTAGATCATGTTCATACCGTCGTTCTATTCCCTTTCTGGATTAAAGACCTCAGATCCCTCTTGTTGGCCCTAATCCTCAGATTTATTATTAATTACTAGATTGATCGGATCTAATAATAACAATAACAATACGATCAGAATAGAACGAAATTCAAAAGATAAATATATTAATAAAAACTCAATCCATTGTATCAGGGGTTCACAAGGGTTCGTGACCCTAACCACAACAAAGAGGTTCTAGCCAACCATTATCATGGCTAAAATCCAATATTCAAATAAAACATCAAACTACAAGAACTACAGAAAGGTAGAAGAAGATGTTCCTCTCCCAATCTCCAGAGCTTCCTCCTCCGAATGACCTAGAATTTGTCCTGAATGAAAAAGTGTGTCTTTAGGGTTGCCTTATGCCCTCTTTATACACCTCAGAATTCTCCCTTCCTCGCAACTGACAGCTGTCCATTTCAACCCTACGCTTGGAGCGCAGGATCCACGCTCCAAGCGTGGAGCTTCTGCCTGTTTTCTCCTTGTCTACGCTTCAAGCGTAGGGTTCTACGCTTGAAGCGTAGACTCACTGTCTTGGGTCTTTTCCTACGCTTCTGTTTGATTTTCTTCCTGCTCCTTTATTTGACCTTTTTCTCCTATAAACATGAAGAAATTGAGTGAGAGAGTGTCTGACAATTTTTATTCAATAATTTCACCACATATACACCTTCATACACAGTTTTAGATCTGATTCCATGCTTTTTTGATCTATAAAAGTATATATGCTTGGAGCATATCAAACAATTCCCAGATTTAGACATTGCTGTCCTCAGCAATAAACTGATTCAAACTTAGAAAAATGTACAGCAGTATTTCAGCACAATATCATCCAAACAATCGAAGAAATTACTATGTCATGCCTGACTGAATCACTGCAAGAATTTTTAACGATGCCCTTACTTCTTTGAAAAATAATGAATGTAGTCTGAATATCCCTCACCAAGACAAAATATATCACTCCCACTCCGGTGTTTTTAGGGTATCAGACATACACAACCATCACAGCCGTAACACTGCCATAGGCTTGATCATATTCTCAAGATCCTTAAAAATGAAGGATTCAAATGCATGCATTAACTAATCAAAAGGACTTTTCAATGGTTTTACTTTGGCCTGGCTAAAGGTAGGAATTTATATGGAAAGTGGCTTCAAACAACTATGAGATTGAAAAACTGAAGACAACATAATTTATACAATTTCAACTCATCAGTTTTGCTCCACTAACTTGCCCACAGAATTTCGGGAAGTCAATTCCTATGTTGACCACTTTTATTCACAATGCTTCACCCGCATTTTTCTTTTCCTTTTTCTGAATTTTTCTGTTTCTTCCTCTCTCTCTTTTTTTCTTTTCTTTTCCCCTTTTCAATTTACTTAGTTTAGTGGAGCTTACCTTAGACATTTTCTTTTCTCTTTTAGAAGAATCAGCAATTCAATCTCACTTAAGGTAAGTTAACATGGATATAGGCTAAGCAACATTCCGATAAATTATCAATGAACAGGCTTGGCTCAAGGGAATAACAATGGAAAAATCATTTATATATAGGTGAGCTATATGGCCAGGGCTATCAAGAACAACTGCCTTATCATATCAGTTAAAATGCATGCCTTGTAGAGAAACAGACCAAGTTCTAGAGTGTTACCACAGTGAAGCCTCTCAGAAAAAAAAAATTACTGTATAGGCTCAAACCTCAAAGGCTATGATTTCAGACTAGATTCTCAAAAAGATATCAGGCATATCATGTATTCTAGCACACAATTCAGACAGACAAACAATCATAAAATCTACTCATGCCAAGTGACATCATGCCAAAATTTTCAAAACTTAATGTACTTCCTAAGATGAACTCAATCATTTGTTAGGAAAACAACACCTAGATCTGAGATTATCAACAGGCATATTCCAAAAAAAAAAATTTTGCTGAATTTTTAAAGTCAACTATAACCAAGACAGATATTTAAAAATGAAAACGTAAATTGGTTCGAATATCTCCCCTGAAATGAAGTGTAGTTCCACAATTGCAGCTATAGTGCATGATCAGGTGGGCAAGGCTAACCACCATTCCCAGATTTTAGAAATTGCTGTCCCCAGCAATAACTAAGTATAATCAATTAAGAATTGCTGCGCAATGGAAACACACATCATTAACAATATTGTATCAGCAAAACAGTGAAAAATACCCTTAGACGTTCATATCCAAAAAGTCGCATTGACCCTAACAAAATCCTATTGGTCATTTAAAAACAAAATTAAAAATTAAAATTAACAAAGTTTGAGAGAAAAATAAAAAAAAACATCCAGTGATCACTCCTCCATGGTGTACTGCTGGAAGGAACTAGGAGGATCTGCTGGATCAATCCCCATCTTCAGGCACATGGCCTTCATCATAGCATGCATTTCCAATATGATGGGAGAGTCCTCATAGAGTGGCTGGCGAGCAGAGGATGAAGCTGCAGATGTCTGGGGTGCTGGAGGTGCCTGAGGTACTGAAGGATCCTGTGGGTCTGGAGGAGGTATAGGATTGCCTTGGCTATTTAGAAGCCATGCTGCATGTTTCTCTGATTCTTTGTAATAACCTCCCAAAGCAATCTTGGTCATAGGCTTTTCAGCCTTCACATCTAATGGCTCAGAAGCGGGAATTTCAACCCCAGCTCGAATACATAGATGAGAGATCAAGGAGCTGTGAGCCAACAGACTATTGTCCTTGCTTTGAGTGATCAAATGGACAATTCTATCAGAGAGAATAGCAGCCACGTTCAGATTTCTGTCCCCCATCAGCACGTAGTATAAGACAGCCCGCTCGACATTGACATCACTTTTGTTTGTAGAGGGAATGACCGTAGCATTCACAAAAGTATGCCAACTGATAGCCTCACCAGTAAGGCAGAGTCTAGTGAATTTTTCGGGTACATTGGTGAGACCCTGTCTAAATTTCCATTCAGAGAATGGACTGGTTATCCTCTCCCGGATCTCATCAGCAATGAGAGACATCTCTTCCCGATAATATCCTTCCGAAGGCTGCATCATATTGAAGAGTCGGACAAATTCGCACTCAACAATAGGATTGTATGATGTTTGCAGGAATTCTTCAATTGTTTCAGCATCAAAGGGTACTTCCTTCCCTCTCACCCAGCTCTTTCGGGTGGCATTGACAGTTGCCTTATCAGCATTGGCTAAGAATTCTCTGAGGATTCGCCCAGAACTTTCCTGTGGGAAGGTCACCAGTGTCCTCCATCGTCTCCTTTGGACAACTGAATAAATATCATTAAAGAGCAGGAGATTTCCCAAATCAAACCCCCTCTCTTTAATCACATTTTTATTCTGCAGCTTGATTTCATAAAAGTCTTGCTTTTCAGCAGACAAAAACCTTCTGGAGTCAAAGTTGGTGCGGGGTCTTTTAGTAACAGATGACCCTTCTGTACCCTTTTTCATCCTTTTTTCCTGAAAATCAGAAAAGTTCCCAATACATGGTGGCATAATAAATATTATCAGCAAAAAGATTCAGTTCATTTTTCATGACAACATTCAGCTTAATTCCCAGATTTAATTTCAACCATCTACTCAAATCAACAGTCCCAACCCCATTAATCATGTGAATCAACAGTTGTATCAAGACACTACATGACTAACCCAGCATTATTATTGAACAATTTGCATCTATACAAAAATAGCACCGCATATTTCAGCAAAAGTCAATCAGCATATTACCAGCACTCAATCCCAATATGAACAAACACATACCACATGCAATCAATTTAAAATATCGAGATCATACCTCTCCTACACTTGCAACCATCATCAAGTAATGAGAAAAAAAAATAGATGGTTACCTTGTCTCCAGCCATTTTGATGAAAAAAAATGTCGCAACCTAGCTCTCAATCCCAGAATTTCGCACCCAAGAACAAATGCCACTGAACAGTGGTGGTAGGGTGGTGCACGGTGGTTGTGTGGTGGTGGTGTATTATGAAGATGGTGTGAGGAGGTTGGTGATGGTGGAAGAATGGGGGAAGGAAAAGATGAAAGGGGAAGAAGAAGGAGGGTGTGTGTGTGTGTGTGTGTGGTAAAGGGAGTGGAAATGGTAGGAGAGGGAGAGAAGAAGAAAAAGAAAGAGAAGAGGGAATGGGGTTGTGCGCGGCGCTGAGGGGGGAAGAACTAGGGTTTACAACTTAAACCCTGTTCTACGCTTGAAGCGTAGAGTTCTACGCTTCAAGCGTAGACATACTGTCCCATGTCGTTCCATATTCCCATCTACGCTTCAAGCGTAGGGTCCTACGCTTGAAGCGAAGACCCTCTGCCTCTGACCTTCCGAATTCCAATCCCACGCTTCAAGCGTAGGGTTCTACGCTTGGAGCGCTCAGCCTCTGTTTACTCACCTTTTCTACGCTCGAAGCGTAGGGTTCTACGCTTGGAGCGTATACCCACTGTTCCTTTTTCTGCTCTACGCTTGAAGCGTAGACTCACTGGATTTTCTCTTTTCTCTCTCACTTTTTAAATTTTTTTTTTTGGGTACCTAAAATTAAATAATGGAAAACAAGATAGAAATAAAAGGATAGAAATGTTGGGTTGCCTCCCAACTAGCGCGTGTTTAACGTCCCGAGCCTGACGGTTACCTCATTTAAGTTGCAATGGAATTAAGGCGCAATGCCACAACCTGTTTCACCACTGGTCCTCCATGGAAGAACTTCAACCTAGAGCCATTGACCTTGAAGGGTCTGTCTTCCTCCATGGAAGATATTTCAACAGTACCATATGGAAAGGCCTTTTTAACCACAAAAGGTCCTGTCCACCTGGATTTCAACTTCCCTGGAAAAAGTTTCAATCGGGAGTTGTACAACAACACCTGCTGGCCAGGCTCAAACTCCTTGTGCACAATTTTACTATCATGGTACTTCTTAGCCTTTTCTTTATAAATTCTGGAGCTTTCAAAAGCCGAATTCCTAAACTCATCAAGCTCTAACAGTTGAAACTTTCTTTTCTCAAGAGCTGCTGTGGCATCAAAGTTTAAGAATTTAATAGCCCAAAAGGCTCAATGTTCAAGCTCCACAGGTAAGTGACAAGCTTTCCCGCACACAAGCTGATAGGGAGACATTCCTATCGGAGTCTTGTATGCAATTCGGTATGCCCACAGTGCATCATCCAGTCTCTTCGACCAATCCTTCCGAGAAATACTAACAGTCTTTTCAAGGATTCGCTTCAGTTCCCTGTTGGAAACTTCCACTTGGCCACTAGTCTGCGGATGATAAGGCGTAGCAACCTTATGCCTGACACCATACTTGGCTAACAGATTCTCAAACTGCTTATTACAAAAATGAGAGCCTCCATCACTTATGATTGCTCTCGGCACTCCAAACCTGGTAAAAATGTTCTTCCTCAGAAAATTCACAACCACCTTGGCATCATTAGTAGGAAGAGCTATTGCCTCAACCCACTTAGAAACGTAGTCAACAGCTACCAAAATATATTGGTTGGAATAGGAAGATGCGAATCGTCCCATGAAGTCAATCCCCCATAAATCAAATAATTCTACCTCCATAATAGTGTTTAGAGGCATTTCATTTTTACGGGAAATGTTCCCTGTCTTCTGGCATCTTTCACACTTTTCAACATATTCTCTGGCATCTTTGAAAAGTGTAGGCCAATAATACCCACTTTGCAACACCTTTTGGGCAGTTCTGTTTCCACCAAAATGGCCACCATAATCAGAATTGTGACAATGCCATAAAATTCCCTTGATTTCCAACTCTGATACACATCTTCTCAAGATTCCATCAACACATTGGAAATACAGGAATGGATCATCCCATACATACCTCCTAGCATCATATAAGAGCTTTTTCACTTGTTGCTTTGTGAAATTAGGAGGTATTTTCTTGATTACCTTAAAATTTACAAAATCAGCAAACCATGGTTCCACATGCAGTGCAAAAATTGGTTTTTCAGACAAACTCAAAGAGATTGTAAGAACTTGTTCATCCGGAAAAGAATCGTTGATCTCTATAGCAGGATCATCTTGCAGGTTATTCTCTCGGATTCTTGATAAGTGATCAGCAACTTTATTCTCCATCCCTGACTTGTCTTTTATCTCTAAATCAAATTCTTGGAACAAAAAATCCACCTTAATAGTCGTGGTTTGGCATCTTGTTTAGAGATCAAATACTTTATGGCTGCGTGATCAGTGAAGATGATGGTCTTGGCACCGAGGAGATATGGTCTAAATTTATCAAGTGCATAGACCACAGCAAGCATCTCCTTCTCTGTTGTTGCATAGTTCACCTGTGCTTCATTCAGAACTTTGCTAGCATAGTAAATTACATGCAACAGTTTGTTTCTTCTCTGCCCAAGAACAGCACCAATAGTGTAACAGCCCGTGTTAACCCGGATTGTTAACGCGCTATCGTATTAAGCCACGCTTAATTAAAATGCGGAATAACTTTTTCTTTAATTCAATTATGACGTCATTAACTTAACCAACTTGATTACTTAATCATTTTCATAAAAATACTGCCTGTATGTAAATTGCAAGACAACTAACTGAATACCTCGTACATAAATATAATTTGTATCTAGAACCGCAGGACTACAACACGCAGCCTGGGTCAAAATCCTGATACATTAATTACAACAGCGAATTAAAAGACATAATCAATCATGTGGCATGGACAAACCCCATGCTCACCAAATAAGGCAACAATACCCAATATCAGTCATAACATAAACTTAACATAAATAAAGCAGAAAACATAACAGCAGTCAAATAAACAGCAATCCACAACCAGCACGTCAGCATGTCATAAATATCAGCTCAGCTCTGGCCTCCTGCCACCTGAGCCCTCAACATTACCTGATCCTGAAATAAGCGTCCCCAAACGTGGGGTGAGATCTCTAACAAGAAATCTCAGTAAGACAAGGGGTCCTCAAGGAGTCTCCATCCCAAGCTCACTTGCATGTGTAATATAAGTTCTAAAAACAGTATTACAGTATAAGTTCTAAAATCATGCGATGCAGCAATTAATCATGTCATGTGTGCTTTCAAATCTACTGGCCAGAGAAATGTAGGAATACGTCTATGCCTACATGAGTACATGGATACTACCTGCACCTCACCCACATGCTTCTCCATCTTGTATGTACTACATACTCAGGATTGCCGTCTAGGTGGACACCACATGCATAATAAAAAGCTCATTGCATATAAATAGCTCAACAACATTTCCAAAATAATCAAAGCATGTAACACAGCATGCATAAACCCATCCCCATGGGACATGGTGGAACATCAAAATGGCTAAACCGAGGACACGAAAGCTTACCTTGCAAGCTAGCTATCCAAGCCAAGAGTCCAACCACTCACAAGTCCACAAACAGCAGTATCACAATCTGATATGGACCATTAACAAGTCAATATTAATGCATCACAAGCATACAACTTAAAGACTACGCCTTTCCTTTACGTTTTACGTCTTAAGGCTTCCAACAAAGCCATAAGCCCTTAATCATATGATTCTGACTTAGTCCATTTATTACAGAAGTTCAACTTCCTTAAACTAGGGTCCACACACACCCAATAGCTTACTGTTCATACAGTACAACTGTCCGCGCAGAACCCAGGATATCCGGATATCAGAAGGGGCATATCCGGATATGCCATATCCGGATATCACACTGGACATATCCGGATATGTCATATCCGGATACCCAGATCCCATATCCGGATATCAATATCCGGATACCATATCCGGATACTGATATCCGGATATCTGTTCGACAAATATCCGGATATCTCACGACAGAATGCAGTTTCTGCATTTCGTGAATATCCATCCCAAAGATCCAACTTTTAACACATGTACACGTTAAAGCATGCATCTTTAAGCATATACAAGTTCATTTAGGTGTTGGTTATTTCATTTTAACTTTTTACATGCCAAGACACCAACTTTAAGCAAGATAAACTCATGATCATGGTGAGGTAACTTACCAAAGCTCAAAACAGAGGCAAGGTGTGCTCTTGGAGCTCTCCCAAGGTTCCTCAAACTCAGCCTAAGTAGGAGCACGAAAATGGCACTTCAAGATGGGTTCTTGCACCACAAGAAGGCACTTTGAAGTAGAGCAGTCAAAACGGGCCAGCCCGGCCCGTTAGGCCCTAGCCCGCACGGGCCGGGGCCAAAAAGCCCGCAGGGCCAAAAAGCCCGTATATCAAACAGCCCGCATGGGCCAAAAAATCATATAGCCCCACGGGTTAGGGCCAGCCCGCGGGCCAAAAATCAAATATATTTTAACAACACTTTAAAAGTAAAGTTCTGCAATGTGTATCTATATCAACTGGTTGTCATTTACAAAAATAGAGTATGGACGGATAAACCTTGATACAACTGGCAGAAATGCACCAATGCATATGCGCATTACAAAAAAAGAGCATAAAACCAATCTATGAGTTCAAATTTGTGAGCCTAATGTGGCTGTTACTTCGAGGGGTGATAGGGGCCATGGAGCACCCATTTGAAGCTCCACAACATGCACCAAATAGCCCCATTGTAATTGCAGTTGCTGATCTCAATATGCATTCTTCAGTTTCTTGTGACCTGTCGTAGAAAATTTGATACATCATTGAAAAATTCACTGCAACAAATTTCAAGATATTATAAACCGGAATCCGTTAATAGACCAAAGGTCATCAGATGCTGAGTTTTCAACATGTAAAGACAGACCTATTATGAACAATGGTTACAAAAAAGTACTTAAGATGAATTTATTTAAAGGTGCAGAACAATGTCCTCACCCTAAAATTCTGAATTAAATCTTAAACAAAAAGACTATCCATGATTATAGATTAAGGTTTCAGAAATTGGACCAGTTTTTATATGTCAGGCAGTAACCAAATGTACCTCTCTAGTCTTCAATTTGAAATTCTTGATGGTCCTTGGGATTCTGCTGTTAGTGCTTCATGATGAGTAATTTTACAATCATCTTCATCTAAAACTCACAATCAATTGAAATACAATTACTCAATTAGATAATCAATTCCAACATTTTCGGATAAAAGATTATGAAAATTAACACAAAGTATTACCATCAGGATTGAGAGTAAAACCATGCAACCAATTCCTAGTGCAAATCAACATCTGAATATTTTCAGGAAGAGTAGAACTTCTATATTTGGTAAGAACACGTCCACCAATACTAAAAGCAGATTCTGATGCCACTGTAGTAATCGGGATACTTAGCACATCTCGTGCCATAATACTAAGTATGGGAAATCTACTTTCATTAAGCTTCCAAAAGTTAAGCACATCAAAATCTTCCCTGTGACCAAATTTAACTTTTGGTTCATCCAAATAAAGACTTAATTCACTCTTACCAGCAACATGCATGCTCTCGTTCTCAAACATTTCAAACTCTTGCAAAATATAATATATCAATTATCTAAATAAAACAATAATGAAGAAAATACTATATTGGCATAAAAGAACATACCCTGATGTATAATTTTGATTTTTTGGGCCTACCCCCTTCTCCACTTGAATTGTGCAAGATGCTGGATTTATTGGATGAAAGAGAATGAGAAGAACTTGATCCTTGGAGATTGCTTACATATTTTTCATAAAGCTTCTCAATCTTTTCTCTCACATTTCTAACCTTATCAGGAGAGGTTAAAGGATCCAGTTTTTTATAACAAAATTCCAAGAAAACAAACTTCAAGCGCGGGTCAAGAATAGCTCCAAAAGCTAAGACTACACTGTACTCCTTCCAATATTTGTCAAATTTCTCTTTCATTCTCCTTGACATATCCCATATAACATCATCATCACTACACAAGTTTTCATTCAATATGCACTCAATCTTCCAAACTTGCATAAAATACAAGTTAGAGGTCGGATAAGATGAACCTGAAATCATGTTCGTAGTCTCATAAAAAGGTTCCAAAAATTCACATATTCTCTCCCCTCTTCTCCATTCCTCTTGTGTCAAACAACATTTATAATTCCTATCTAAAAATTGGAGAATGTCAAATGCTTTTTCATACTTAAGCGCACTTTCTAACATCAAATATGTAGAATTCCACTGGTTGAAACTTCTATTCTCAAACCAATGTTTGTAGCTATGCCAGCTTGTTCCACACAATCTTGAAACTTAGTCATCCTCCCATCTGATGCTTTCACATACTTAACACTTTCTCTAATTTTATAGAGTGCTTCACTAGCCACTTTCAAACCTTCTTGAACAATTAAATTAAGTATATGTGCAGAGCAACGTATATGGAAAAACTCACCATCACACAACAAACTGTTTTGCAAACGAAGGTGATTTATTAATATAAGCTGCATGTTATCATTATTAGCAGCATTATCCAATGTAATAGAAAATACCTTCTTCTCAATACCCCATTGCTTCAAGCAATCAAACAAAGTAGTTTCCAACTCAACCCCAGTATGTGGAGGCTTCATTCGACAAAAGTTTAGAATCTTACTAATTAATCTCCAATTCTCATCAACAAAGTGAGCGGTTAAACAAATGTAACCCTCACTGTTAGTTGCTGTCCAGACATCTGAAGTTAGACACACTCTATTAGGAATACTTGACATGATTTGCTTAAGTTTTTCCTTCTCTTTGACATACATTTTTTGAACATCCGACACAGCGGTATTCCTAGAATTCATCATAACATCAGGACTAATATAACTTATCCAATCCCTAATCATCTCATACTCAACAAAACTATAAGGTAGATCATGATAAACTATGGCTCGTGCAAGCTTTTCTCGATGGACCTCTTGATTAATCTTTGTTGTTCTAGACTTTCCATGTTGCTCATTTGATTCAGAGTTTGCAATAATCTTACAACTAAGAATATGACGACCCAAATGTGAAGTTCCATAGCTACTTTGGGTCCTAGGATTCCTACCAACTACATATTCAGCAGCACAATAATCACACGCAGCCTTTTCAAAACCATCCTTGTTTGTACCAATTTTTGTAAAATACTTCCAAACATCAGAGGTTTCTTTTTTATGTATCCTACAACTTCCAGACACTTCAAGTGGAGTTTCAGATTCAACTTCATCATCCATAACACAATTTTTTTAGTTCCTAAAATTAAAAAAAAAAAAAATCAAAACAAATCCATACTCACAATAGCATACTAGTGTAGTTATCAAACAAACAAACTCAACCAGCGATGTTTTGTTACAGTAAGGGGTACTGGTATAGTAGAAATCTTTAAATTAACAAGGAAAAATATTCGCTCCCAAATGGGTCAAGAAAGAATAGAATTTTATTGATTATGGAAAAATCCTATCTATGACACTAAATGAATCTAAGCAGAAGAAAGAATCTGTGAATTTCTAAAAGAATCAAAACTATTCACTGTGAATTTTAGAATTCCACATACTTCACCTCTTCGGCCTTAACTACAACTATTATCTAAAGTTGCAACTAATTTAACATCATTAATGGAAGTAGTAGCCGTCAAAATAGATGATTTAACGATATTATCTAAAGTTTGCAACTAATATCCAACTTTATATATGTATAAAGTTGGATAAAAATCATAAAAATCCTTTGGATAATTATGGGGAAAAAAAATCTGGATCAGTTGGTTGCCTTGACCCCAAATGGGTCAAGAAAGAATAGTAACATGACTGTCATGTTGAAATTGATTCATACCTGAGCCAAGGCAATATTCACTCCACGTTTCCACTGCACGTATGTACCCAGTTTAAGTCCAAGCCAAGTCAATAATTGCAGGAGAGCACAAAGTTCTGAATACCATTTATCGACATTTTGGTTAAATCTTCCTTATTGTTTCAAACCATAGATGAGTATACTAAAATCTAAAATGATGAATCAATTCAACATTTTTTTATGAGTTACTTTATTTTTATGAAAACTGTGTAAAACAATATCCAACTTTAAAAAGATATACATAAGATCAACTACTATATGAGCATGCTTAATGCAGTTTTATGATACAATATTCGAGCTGCTTTTTTGCAGTTTTATGCAGTTTTATGCTTAAAAGATATACCTTATTGTTCTTGATCACTACCACCACCACCACCACTTCTTAAAGCTGCTTTTTTGTTGTCTGGGTGACTACTTGGTACAGCAGGTGCCCCCATAATATGAGTTCCCCAATTCTCAGTTTCATGATTGGGTGGAAGAGATGATGATGATGGAGATGGTGCAAATGGGTTTGTATCTGAGTGATATAAAGGAAGATATAAATAAGCCAGATTTTGAGTCAAAGTGTTTGATTGAATTGTGCAGTTTACCAAAATCTGTCTACTGGATGCATTCAAAAGTTTGCCTCTATTATGCAGTGTCCTTCCTCTCTGTGCATTTCAAGTTTCAACCGGATGCATCATCTCTACGTATCCTGACACTTTTTGAATATGAAACCAATCTTTTCACTTCCTGTTTCTTATCATGTTCCAACAAAAAGCTTTTGCCATGTTAATACACATCATAATATAGATATTGCATATCTAGTTGGCCACTTAATTAAATTCAAAAGTAGATCTAAGGCTTTAAACTCTAGTGAAACTCAAATCAAGCATAGTCACCACTCACCACATAAACAAATGATCATGTAATACATGAGGAGTGCAGAAAAAATGGAAATAGTTTACAGATAGAAAAATTGAAAAAGCAAACAGAAAATTCAAGGGAGAGAAGAGATTGTGAAAGAAACTTATAAATTAAAGTAAATGATATAAATTGCACCTGAATTATGAGAAATAGATAATCTAAGTTATACTGAATTGTGCTAGTAATAAAATGAAAGTAGAATATTGTTCCTAACAAGAATTAAATTTTCCAAGAACTAATTCGCTACTTTAACTGTATCTGAATGACTTAATATGAATCGAAGGGAGACCTGGTTGTATAACACATAACAAAAGGAAGGAAAACAAACAAATACACAACTATTAATCCATTTATCGTGTCTTAGATTTCATAATGTAGAGAAAAACATTGAGATATTAATTACACTCAATTCATTCCCCGTAAACAGAAAATCAAGGAATGGACCTGTTTAGCAGCTCCAACAACAATTCATTCAACATGCCTCCTCACACTATGTGCACAACCAGCAGCTCCAACAAATTCACATCCTTCTATCGGGGCTCTAGGAAGACCCATTTTCTTACGAGTTGGCCAAGCATAAAGTAATGAACATGGATGATGTGAAACACTGAGTTCAGGGCTTCATCCCATGATATTAAACCAGGAATTTATTCTCAGGATTAACCACACATTTCCATATAATAAAAACAATACAAAACCATGGTTTCAGATTAAGGCAATAAAAACCATATAAGACACACACACACACCCTCTGTTAATCAAATCACAGAGGGTGACCCTTTTCCCTTTCACCAATCGGAAAAAAAAATTCCCATAGATTCTACCTTAGTAGAATAAATGCAATCAAATTCGCACATAGTAATTGTTCACAAAAGAGAGACAGAGAGAGAACGCACATCTTAGAGAGAACTCATGCTATCAGATCTCAACGGAATCAACAAAATCAAATCGCAAATGAACAAAAAAATCCCCAGATCGATCTTCAGACATAACCAAAAAGATTCTTTGAAAACGAAATTAAGAATGAAAGACAAACCTAAATCGAGTTCAAACCCAGCGATAGAGATCAATGGAAGAAGAAAACCGTGACCAGAAGAGATCAATGGAAGAAGAAAACCGTGACCAGAAGAGATCAATCGAAGAAGAAAACGGAGACTAGAAAAGGAAATTAGATATTTAGGGTTCAGAGGAAATGAGATTAATTAAATTGGGCTGGCCCATAGGGTTAGTGGGTTAACCCCATAAAGATGAGGGTTATGGGGGTTAGGGTAAAAAATAACCCTACTAAATATGGGCTCAAAAAAAGTGGGGCTGAAAAATAAGGGTTGAGGGCTGGCCCTTGGGCTTTGGCCCTTTTTGACAGGTCTACTTTGAAGCTCACAATGACTACCACAAGGTAGCCATCACTAAAACTCCAAACTCATGCTCACTAACTACCCCTCAACTCAGAAAAGCAAGGCTCACCACACACAATATGCACACAAGCACTCTCCAATGCCCACACTCAAGTGTATACTTGATCAAGAAGAGAAACAATGATCAAAGGAGGTGACTTTGGTGAGAAAAGGAGGAAGAAATGAAGAACAAGGGGGGCTGCCTCAAGGCTGCAGAAAACTCACGTTCATATGGGCATGCCTAGGGTTTTGTGCCCTTAGTGTGCCTATTTATAGGCACATGGCCACTAACCGCGCAGTATTAGCCTTAATCGCAAAGTAAAAGATCTTGATCTCAAACTTCGGATTTTAGGCCTACGCATTTTTCTAATATTTTTCATATTTTTATTTTATTTTTCGGAGCACCTTTCCGGTACGCGCTTTTCCATAGCCAGTATCAGTTCTGGCATCAGATTACGTCATTTTGACTTGAAACTTGTTTTACAAGTCCTACATAATATTCTAGTAATTATCATGCATTCGTTATAATTTTCCGGGATACTTTTCCGGTACGCATTTATACCGAGTAGCAGAACCGGTATCTGCGCTTTTCTTCCGAAAAGCGACTTTCAGCATTTTTACTCACTCAATATAATTATCTAAGCCCATTAATAATTATTAGGGTCAATTATGGAATTATTTCCTAATTATCATAATTAATTAACTAATTACCTTAATTAACGGTGCGGGTTCTTACATATAGCAAGATCACTAGCGTCACACATCAACTCAAACGGCATACTCCAATCAGGAGATACCAAGACAGGAGCAGTAGTGAGCTTTTCCTTTAGCAAATTAAATGCTTTAAGGCAAGCATCATTAAAAACAAACTCATTGTCTTTCATTAGAAGTTGACTTAGTGGCTTGGCAATTTTAGAGAAATCCTTGATGAATCTTCTATAAAAGCCAGCATGACCAAGGAAACTTCTCACTCCATTAACATTAATTGGAGGAGGTAGTTTTTCAATGAGCATCAGTTTTGCTCTATCAACTTCTATACCTTCCTTAGAAATTTTGTGTCCAAGCACAATGCCTTCTTGGACCATGAAGTGACATTTCTCCCAGTTGAGAACCAGGTTTGTCTCTTGGCATCTTTTCAGTACTTTAGATAAGTTGCATAAGCAATCATCAAAACAAAAGCCAAAGACCGAAAAGTCATCCATGAATACCTCCAAGAATTTTTCTACCATATCTGAGAAGATTGATAACATGCACCTCTGAAAAGTAGCAGGTGCATTGCATAGTCCAAACGGCATCCTCCTATAGGCAAAAACGCCAAAAGGACAAGTGAATGCTGTCTTCTCCTGATCTTCAGGAGTCACTGCAATTTGATTATAGCCATTGTATCCATCAAGAAAACAATAATAAGAATGACCCGCCAACCTTTCTAGCATTTGATCCACAAAAGGGAGAGGAAAATGATCCTTCCTAGTTTCTTCATTAAGCCTTCTATAGTCAACACACATCCGCCAGCCAGTAATTGTCCTGGTAGAGATTAGCTCATCCTTATCATTCTTCACCACAGTGACACCCCTTTTCTTAGGCACGGTTTGTACAGGGCTTACCCATGCAGTATCTGATATTGAATAAATCATACCTGCATCAAGAAGTTTGACCACTTCTTTCCTCACTACTTCTTTTATCATGGGGTTTAATCTCCTCTGAGGCTGCCTTACAGGTTTGATATCATTCTCCATGAGAATTTTATGCGTACAAAAGGAAGGACTTATACCCTTTAGATCAGCCATGGACCATCCTAAAGCAGTCTTGTGCTTTAAAAGAACTTGTTTTAGTTTCTTCTCATCATCAGCAGATAACCTGTTATTTATGATCACTGGATATGTTTCATTATCCCCCAGGAACATATACTTTAGAGTAGGAGGTAACTCCTTAAGATCAACTTTAGGAGCACCTATTTCTTTGTCAGATGTCTTCTGTTCAAGCAACTCATCAGCAACTTTAATGTCTTCCTCAAAAGGAATATGATCTCTCTCTTGCAATTCAACAGTCAATTCTTGCAAGGGAGTTTTATCTTCATGTACCACCTCTTCTAAGACATTAATTTCAAAACAATCACTATCATCATATGGTCTTTTCATTGCATCAAAGACATTGACAGTGATTGTGTCTTCATTCATCCTTAGCACCAGCTTTCCCTGCTCTACATCAATCATTGCACGGGCTGTGGCCAGGAAAGGTCTACCCAATATGAGAGGCATTTCATTTTCTACCTCCATATCAAGCACAATAAAATCAGCCGGAAAGATGAACTTGTCAATTTTTACAAGGACATCTTCGACTATACCACTTGGCTTCCTTAAGGATCTATCAGCAAGCTGAAGAGAAACCAAAGTAGGCTTCAATTCAGTAATCCCCAAGGCTTTACAGACAGATAAGGGCATCAGATTAATGCTTGCCCCTAAATCACACAAAGCTTTGCCAATCTTTGTATCTCCAATTTCAATTTCAATGTTGAAGCTTCCAGGATCACGAAGTTTAGGAGGAAACTTCCTAGTGATAATAGCACTGCACTTCTCAGTAAGTGCAACTGTCTGACACTCTTGTAGCTTATGCTTCCTGGAGAGGAGATCTTTCATGAATTTTGCATAATTTGGCATATTAGCCAATGCTTCAGCAAACGGAATGTTCACATGCAACTTCTTGAAAATCTCAAGAAATCTGTCATAGCTTTTTACTTTCAATTCTGGCTTCAACCTTCCAGGATAAGGTGCCATTCTCATAAGATACTCTTCACTAAGTTCAAATTTTTCTTTTGGAAGAGTAGCTTGCTCCTTCACATCATCAGCCGGTTTCAATATTTCAGGAGACTTTTCAATTTCTTTTTCAGACTTCTCCTCCTGTTCAACCTTCTCTTCCTCTTCTATAGGTTTTGGTGGGGATGATACCACTTTCCCGCTTCTAGTTATAACTGCCATACAATTTTCCTTGGGATTGGTAGTAGTATTACCAGGAAAGGTACCTGGAGCTCTATCAGATAACTGTTGGGCAAGTTGACCAACCTGATATTCCAGGTTCTTGATTGAAGCTTTAGTATTCCTGGATTCAGCTTTACTTTCCTCAATGAAAGCATTGGTACTTTTTTGATTAGCCTTACTCTCTTCCATGAAAGCGTTAGTACTTTGTGCTAATGTTCCTACTAAACGCTCCAGGTCAGAAGGCTCTCTTTTTGGAATAGGTGGTGGCTTTAGATAGTTGTCAGACGTCATATCTAAACCAGTACCTTGATAACTCTTCCTTTGGTAGCTATTATCGCCAGCAGAATTATTCTGATTCCTTGAGAAATTTTGCTGATTAGGTCGCTGATCATACCAAATGCCATTTACCTGTACCTGTTGAGAAGAATCAAAAGACATCAATGTAGGGCAAGCATTGGTGTCATGATCTTCATGACAATATTCACAGTCAAAAACAACTGCATTTGCTTGAACTTTAGAAAGCTGCATCCTCTCAAACTTTGCATTCAGATTAGACATCTGTTGTGATAACAACTTTTGCTCTGCCAGCATTGCATTATTATCATTGAGTGGCACTACTTCCCTTTTTCCTGTCCTTGAAGATGTTTCATTCTCATTTTTAGCTAACTTGTCAATCAGATGATATGACTCTGAAGCTAGCTTATCACCCAAAGAACCGCCTGCTGCAGTATTAATAACCAGTTTCGTCTCCGGTAGACAACCATTGAAAAAGATTCTCACTTGGTCCCCTTGAGATAGGTTATAATGAGGAACCTTTCTCATGAGGGCCTTGAATCTATTCCAAGAAGCGCAGATGGTCTCTCCCATTTGTTGTTTGAAAGAGGTGATATCATTCACCATGTTGTTGTATTTCTCCATGGGGAAGAACTCTGCAAAGAATTTTTCAGACAAGTTTTCCCAAGAAATGATGCTATCAGCAGGTTGTTTTTCCACCCAATCAAGAGCTTTTCCCTTAACAGAAAAAGGAAAAAGTCTCAATCGTATTGCATCATCAGAAACATGTGGAGGCTTTGTAGAGTCACAGATTCGTAAAAATCTGTCAACGAATCTGTGAGGATCTTCATTGTCCTCTCCTCCACACTTTTCTCTTTCGGCCAACTGAATGATGTTGGACTTGAGCTCCCATTGATTGTTCCCAAGTTCTGGTGGAACAATTCCAGCATTGGGCCTGTTAAAGATAGGCGTGAGAATGGTGTTCATCCTAGGATCAGCATTCTGATTAGGAGCAGCCATCTCTGGTATTTCCAGTGATAGGGTTTCAGCTACTGGAATAGGAGTTGTCTGTGCCCTTTTTCTTTCCTTCTCTCTTTGAGCAATTCGTTCGCTTCTCCTTAGAAAAGCACTGCTTTGTATACAACTTCAGAGAAAAGATTAGTAGCACAGATTCAAAACAAAAATAAAATAAAATAAAATAAAAACAATTTAATCTTTAAAATCAAGATTAATTGATTTTAGAAAAACACTCCCCGGCAACGGCGCCAAAAACTTGACGTGAATCGGCAAGTGTACCGAATCGCGCAAGTAATAAAATGATAAGTAAAGTTCGTATCCACAGAGAGTGTGTCCAAATCAATTAAACTATTCTTTTTAAGATTAAATATTCCAAGAGGTTTTTGACACGAATGTCAGGATTGTGTGGAAATTTGAGTTGTAAAACAAAGCGTGTTTTTGTTCTTTTTGAATAATTAAGAATCCAACAAAATAAGGGTTTTGAAATTTTATGAGAAAAACGCTGCAGTTAGAGAACACTTACCGATGATCCCCACCTTTTACTCTGGATTAAGCTAAATATCAATATATATATCGTGAAATTAGATAATTATCAGATAAAAATTATCAATAGTTAATTCTCAATCCCTTGAAGAATTAACCCTTTAACCTCATATAAAACCCTAATTCCTTGAGGTGTCCTATATGAGATCAAGCATAAAGATCGATAATTAAAACATCTACAATATGAATCATGTCTATCCCTAGATCATGTTCATACCGTCGTTCTATTCCCTTTCTGGATTAAAGACCGCAGATCCCTCTTGTTGGCCCTAATCCTCATATTTATTATCAATTACTAGATTGATCGGATCTAATAATAACAATAACAATACGATCAGAATAGAACGAAATTCAAAAGATAAATATATTAATAAAAACTCAATCCATTGTATCAGGGGTTCACAAGGGTTCGTGACCCTAACCACAACAAAGAGGTTCTAGCCAACCATTATCATGGCTAAAATCCAATATTCAAATAAAACATCCAACTACAAGAACTACAGAAAGGTAGAAGAAGATGTTCCTCTTCCAATCTCCAGAGCTTCCTCCTCCGAATGACCTAGAATTTGTCCTGAATGAAAAAGTGTCTTTAGGGTTGCCTTGTGCCCTCTTTATACACCTCAGAATTCTCCTTTCCTCGCAACTGACAGCTGTCCATTTCAACCCTACGCTTGGAGCGCAGGATCCACGCTCCAAGCGTGGAGCTTCTGCCTGTTTTCTCCTTGTCTACGCTTCAAGCGTAGGGTTCTACGCTTCAAGCGTAGGGTTCTACGCTTGAAGCGTAGACTCACTGTCTTGGGTCTTTTCCTACGCTTCAAGCGTTGAATTGAACGCTTGAAGCATGGAGCTTCTGTTTGATTTTCTTCCTGCTCCTTTATTTGACCTTTTTCTCCTATAAACATGAAGAAATTGAGTGAGAGAGTGTCTGACAATTTTTATTCAATAATTTTACCACATATACACCTTCATACACAGTTTTAGATCTGATTCCATGCTTTTTTGATCTATAAAAGTATATATGCTGGGAGCATATCAGAAGGCGGCATGTGCTTCCCCATGCACGTTCCGCGAATGAGAAAGTGCCATGTGTAAAGGCACAACCATCACATGGGAGATAGAAAGGCGAAAAACCAGAACCTTATAGTTCGAATCTTGAAACAATAATGAACGACATGAGTTATAGAACTCAGCAAAAGAAACCATGCCTGTCCAGGACTTCGGCCAAAAGGTTTTAGGGAAGCGAGGATGTCCAAGAAAAGGACTCGGAACAACAAGTTTAGAATTACTGAGCCTAGATTCACGGACCAAAAGCTTGCAAGCTCAGACTAAGGACATGACCGTGTCCCAAGTGCTAAATAGAACAAGGACATCAACAAGTGCAGCCAAAAATGATTGTATATCATGGATCTTACTGCCTTGGCTAAAGAAAGCCTAAACTCGGCTCATGGGTTGAAGAAACGAAACATGGACCCACGAGCATCATCTACACCTCGGTAGCATAATCACCTAGACTACCGGGCTGGTGGGCAACTATTATGGGCCCTTATTGGAAACTGATATTCTAGAAGGCCTAAGAAAGACAATAGAAAGAGGAAAATCATAGAAATAAAGGAAATAATCCTTAAATTATACTAATCCTCGTGTGACAACAATGGACCTAGAGTTGGCCCCATAAAAGCCATTAAAGGTGCAAAATTTCACTACCTGTGAGTAAACTCTATAAATAAGAGATAAAATCTATATTATGAGACTTACTCTATCTCTTATTATTTATTATGTCACTACACACACGCACCACCCCTTTGGCTACTCTATTGCTCTACACACACGCCATTTGTCTCTTACTTGACACTTCTATTTCTAGGATATAACAATATATAAGATTAACATGTATATACATCAAGTGTCACTTCAACAATTTTTTAGTTGATAATTTTATTTTACAAATTCATAGAAAAAGTTATCTTAAAAATCATGAGTTTAGATTCCAATAACAATGATAAAGCGAGAACAAATCGAAATCTTAGATATCATGTAAAATTGCTGAGCTAATAATATCTCAATAATAGGATACAGCACTTAATTAATCGTCCTATTTCTTTTTTGTATTCTATATATTGCCCCTGTTCAATACAATATGATCTAATCCAACGAGGATTGGTTCCAATAAACTAATCTTCAAAATCATCACGTCATATGAAATTTTCATATCTATATATCTCTTTATATACATTAAATAGAGTGAATCAAATTAGACTTTGTTAATAAAAAAAAAAATGAGGGATATCCTTACTCTCAAAATCTTCTACTACCAACTCACTACCTATTTAATCATCATTGGATCAATATTTTCTCTTTTTTCAAAAACTTTTTAGCATTCTCTCTTTGATTCAATGATGATTAGAGAGGTAGTAAGTTAGTAGTAAATATTTTTAGTAGTAAGAATATTCTTCCTAAAAAAAATATAAACACACAAACTTCACATCCCTACACTTACAATTTTCACATAGAATCCTTTGCCAACAAATACTCAGTTTAAGGGCATATTTGATGTATAGTTTATAATAAGACCTGATAATATAAGATCTGATAGTATAAAATCTGATTGTATATGACCTGATTAAATTTTAATACTATCCAGCATTTGATATGATATTGTATAAGATAATATCCTCCAATATTTTAAAAATTAATATATTAAAAAAAATTATATTAATATTGAAATGATATAATAATTATTGAGAATTATACTTGTAAGCAATATTAATACATCAATCCCTTATCAGGCCTAATCCCCGCCCCTTAGCTCTGATTGAGTTATATAACATTTTGATGTATTAAGGGGTTCTGCTATATAAGCTTATACTATACAATGATCACACCAAATAACTGAAAATGTCATAACATATAATATGAGCTTACACTATCAAACCTTATATATCACATAGCAAATAAGAGTGTAGAGGCACACCCTAGTTGTTGGTACCAGATTTTCTACTATATAGAAGGGGTGCATTCTCCTACCTTTGGTATTTCCATAATCCTAGTACTGTCTGGATCTTTTCCCTCACTTCCTTAGCCATCTTCATTCACTGTCACTGACTACATCTGACATATCACAACCTTCACTCCATCTTTCATTCCAAATACACATTCCAAACTCAATATGAAAATGAACAGAACAGCTGCCATTTCAATATTCCAAGTTTGTCTTCTGTGTCTTGTCCCCAAATCTGTTCTTCCTCCTATCTCTTACTACTTCACTACCTATTTGTGAAATTGCTTGAACTGCACAGTGCACTCCCTCTTGAACCAGTGGCTTTTATTTTTATTTTTTATTACTTTTTTGGCCATGGAAATGGAAGCTTTTGATTGGGGTTCTGGCATTTATGGAGATACCCCTGAGAGAATACCAGATGGTTTTCAAGTAATCAATACTGTAATTGGAAATGGGTATGATTCATCTTTATCTATGGTTTTGGATAGGGATAGAGGGGAGCTTGTGAAGGCACCTTCCAAATTGGAACCAAAGGGTGTTTCCACCGAGAGAAGCATTGAAGCTTTGAAGAGCCATAGAGAAGCAGAGAGGAGGAGGAGGGCAAGGATTAATTCACATCTTGATACACTTCGCAGTGTAATTCCAGGTGCTAACAAGGTTAGTTCAACACGATGCTTTCTCTATCTATTATCATTTTTTATCTGCAAATAGTCAATGTATTTGAATAATTTGAGCGAGTTGTGATCATCGTTGAACTAAGCTAGTCATTTGGTTGAATTGGTCATAAAAATAATGGTAAATCAAAGGTTGCGTAATGATCTATATTTTACTTTCCCCGCTTATATAGCTATTGAATTGTAAGCATAGCTTGACAATTCACCATTTTATTGTTTTGGTACATAAACATGTATGTGCATGCATCTTCACTAAAAACTGTAACGGGAAGTGATATTTCTTGAACAATTAAATTCATTTGTGTTCTCTTTTGCTTGCATTTACCATCTCAAAATGAACTAAAGAAGTGTTTGGAGCTTGAAAATATGGAGTGTAAACTATGCTAGTTGGTGGTAAATGATCTCTTATCTAGGGGATACATTAGTAAAGCCATTAAGTAGGGTATTGAATTGTTGTTTTTGAATGTCAAGGACACTATGTTTTCTTTCATAAAAAAGGGATGAGAGGAGCTTGATATTAACTACCCAACCTAGTCATGCATGCTTGTAGTTTGAATTATGAAGTTTTTCGCGTAACATTTAGGAGAAAAACTTGGTTGGGGACACCACCATTTGTTCCTCTCAAAATGAACTAAATAAGTGTTTGGAGCTTGAAAATTTGGAGTGTAAACTATGCTAGTTGATCTCTTATCTAGGGGATACATAGTAAAGCCATTTAGGAGGGTATTGAATTGTTGTTTTTGAATGTCAAGGACACAATTTATATTTTCTTTGATAAAAAAGGGATGAGAGGAACTTGATATTAACTATCCAACCTAGTTATGCTTGTAGTTTGAATTATGAAGCTCAGATGTCGGTAGAAATAAACATGTTAAAATTCATTCTTAGCTTGAAAATCTGAATTTTCCTTTTTATACTTTTGAATACATAGATGGACAAAGCGTCATTACTTGGTGAGGTTATTAGACATTTGAAAGAGCTGAAAATGAATGCAGCACAATCTTGTGAAGGTTTGATGATACCAAAGGACAATGATGAAATAAGTGTTGAAGAACACGAGGGTGGATTGAATGGTTTTCCTTATTCAATTAGAGCATCTCTATGTTGTGAATATAAACCCGGGTTATTGTCAAATATAAGACAAGAACTAGATGCTCTTCATCTTATGATAATGAGGGCAGATATTGCAACCCTTGGAGGAAGGATGAAGAATGTATTTGTGATAATTAGCTGCAAAGAACAGAACTTTGAAGATGCTGAATACCGTCAGTTTCTTGCTGGCTCTGTTCATCAAGCTCTTAGGTCTGTGCTCAGTAGATTTTCTGTTTCACAGGATATCATGGGAACCAGAAAAAGGAGGAGGATTTCTATATTCAGTTCGTCATCTTTAGAAGATTTGTTGTAAGAATCTCCATATTAATAGCATGTTTGAATGTTATGAGGAAGTGAGTGATCAGTGATAGTAGTAATTTCATGTACCACGTAAACTCTTATATACATACTGAAATGTTGAGCTTTTAAATATGTATTTTTTTTTTTTTTTTTGAAAGACAAATCATGCGAAAATATAACTTGCGTCATATCTGGGTTGTACAAATATTTAGTTGCTTTTATTGATTGTTTCATAACTGATCATAGCATCTTTTAACCCTTTGGTCAAAGACAAAATGGAGTCTTCTATGATATTTTGTTTATGGAAGAGTATCTTTTGTTATGAATTCTCTTCATTTAAGCAACATAAAGCATACAATTGTAAGCCGTTATTTTGAAAATTGTTAGTAATTTGACCTCGATATTCTTTTATTTTGAAAGGAGAGAGAAAATTAATTTTCATTTTCAATAAATATTCTCTTATTTAACATTTCAAAATAAAAAAATATTACAAAACCTTTTAATTATTTATGGGAAAAAATGTGTCATTTATTCTTACGATGTGGGATCCACAAGTTTAAATTTTTTTTCTTTCACTCTCTTCCATGTGATTTATCTTTCTCTGACATAAAATAACACAATTTTACGTTCTTTAAAATGACACACATTTTTTTTCATTATATATTTATTATAACTATCTTATAATTCTTACCATTTATAAATAAAAAGCAACTTTTTTTTCTAGATTTATTCCAAATTTTTATGTTCAGGTAAATGTTTAAAGTATTAAATATGAGATTAATATTTTTCATATTATAGGAGATAATTTTATTTTTTACAAGTATGTAAAAATGTATTGAACCTATATAAGGTCAAGTGAAAAAAACATATATATAAATTATTTATATATATATATATATATATATATATGAGATAAATAATAATGGAAATCAAATTAAGAAAACAAAAAGAAGAAGAAGACAGAAGAAGATATTGTACTTTATTTGTTGAATTTCCACGTGGCGAGACACTATAGGTGAATGAGATTGCATGGCGATCTACTAGGATGTCATGAGGTTGCAAAGGTTGTTTGTTCCATTTGCACACAAAAACGGAATGGCTCTGTGGTCCCCACTTCAGAACCTCTCTGCAGTAATCTCTGCCAATGGCAAAGTCACCACAGCGGCGAGGCCACCAATAGCAGCCGCAAGAGGGCGGAATTGGGCCGTTCGCGCGGCGGCGGCGTCCGAAACAACCAGCACCGTGATTGGTGGTCAAGTGGGTAGTTATGGTTATGAGGAAGGAGGGCTGGTGCGACCCAAGTGGACTGGAGAGACCCCTCTTTCTCGTTTGGTTGGAGCTCTTATCTCATTCAAGCCATTATACTCTGTCCTCAAGTTTGGCGCTAGACAGGTTTTAATAAGGTGGAGTCAATCAATGCCTCCCCCACTTTGTAACTCTTTACTTGTATAGTAGAAAATTAGAAACATATATAAGGTTATCTATTATGGTAATGGAGTTTCTCATGTCTCAATTTTTAATTGTTAGAATAATATAAACCGTTAGAGATATCCTTATCCAACGGATTAAGGTTTTGGATTAAATTGGTATCAGAATTTTGATGTCCTGGATTCTCGATACTCGCCGCCGCCCATTTTCTTTGTGAAATTTCTTAACACAAGTTGGCTTGACCTGATATATCATCCACCCTTCAATTCCAATGGACTCTCGTGTTAGGGGTAAACCATTGGAAAAGACGTTCGCCCAATAACTTAAATTTTTGAGTCGAATTAATTCTTTACATTCATAATTTTAATGATAAAAAAAAAGTGAACCCGGGTGCATAAGACTTCTTAACTTTGTGAGGGTAGGGAATACAGTTGATTGTGCGCATTATTGTTTTTGTATTTTTGTAAAGATGTGATTTTTCAAATTTGAACGAGTAACCTTCCGGTGAGAGAAAACTTACGGCTGCTCCAAAATTTTAATGACAAAGTTTGCAAAATGAAAAAGAAAAAATGGCAAATGCTTTCGCAATTGTTTGTTTTTCATAAATCCAAGAATTTCATTCTCTGACTATGAAATAAGAATGCCCCCGATTGTTTAATCATTACCCTGATCCCAAATGCCAACACAATAGGATTAGAATCTTGTGGTGTTATCCGATGCTAATGTATCCGGTGGGTCGTCAATAAATGACTTGAGATTTTTCACATAACTTTGAGAATTTATTTACTATCTACCATATATTATATGGACTTGCAGAGTGGGAGCTTTATAGTACTAGGTTGCCATAATTGTTGTGTAGTGTTTGTTTTTGACACATCACAATGGTCTGGTTTGATGCAAGTAGCGAACCATATCTAGTTGGAAAGGACTTTTGTTGTTGTGTTGTTGTGTTGTGTTGAACTCATATTATAATTTATAGTCATGTGTTGATGAAATTAAGTTGTGCTAAGTATGTATTTATTGGAAAGTGAATGTGGTTTTTGGATGTGAGTGCACAGCACAGCTGAGAAGAACAACATACCTTGGAGGGAAATGGCGAAGGAGATTTTAGAGTCAGACGTGTACAAGGAGATGGAAATCATTCAAAACCACTCTTTAGTATACCCAGATTGTAATTTTCTCTGACTTTTTAAGTTTTTAGTGTTGCCCTTTTTCTCATTTTTGGTCTTTACTTTTGCATGTCCTAGTGTAGTTATGAAGTGACTGCTAATTCATTTTACAGATTATTTGAATCCATTCCATGCATATGACGAAGGCAATCTTACATGGCTGGTAAGTAGTAGTAATTCTGAACTTTCACATACTTGTAAATATACTATGAGCCTTCTGACCAGGCATCCATCCCAAAAATGGATGGTAACAGATATAGCTGACAAATGTTTGTTGAAACTTTTTATTTTGACTGGACCTTTTGCACCTTGATAATATGCTTTGGTTAAAGCATGTGTCTATTATGTGTGTCTATCTTATTTGCAGATGGATAACTTCAGTGGCTTGCTTGTGAACATTTGTATCTGTTCTTGCATTCTATTGACAAAATTATAAGTTTTTCCCATGTGTTGTGTGGCTTTTTCTTCTTCTTTTTTTCCTTTAGCATTTGTTTTAAATCCTAGGTACCTCCTTGACTTGCTATTGAGTTAAACAAACTATCTTGTGGATGGAAATTTATTAATATTTGTTGTTGATCGCCTTGCTGAAATCTTAAACAAAATTATTGTAAAATCTGTGTTCTATGATGATAGGCAGCAGCTGAAGCAGAGGCTGCTACGATGTCAATGGCGAGACGAGCAGTTCCAAATGCTTCTTCAGTAGATGAAGCAAACCAGATACTGCATGGCAATTGGCTTCATGCAATTGAACAACACCATATACAGTATTCAGAAACATCCATGATTGGTGACATTCTAGATATTGGATGCTCTGTAGGTGTAAGCACAAGATATCTTGCAGACAAGTTCCCTACAGCCAAAGTCACCGTGAGTGAGTTTTTAATGGATCAACACTATGTAACGATGTAGATTGGAGAGTCAATACAATATAAAATCATACTTGGTCAACTTGAATTTAGCAAGAATAAAAGAAGCCTTATGCTTGGCATGGATGTGCTTGTGATTGATATTTTTGTTCCAGGGGCTAGATCTGTCACCTTATTTTCTGGCTGTGGCTCAGCAGAAGGAAAAGAGAGGAACACCTAGAAAATTTCCTATAAGATGGATACATGCAAATGGGGAAGAGACAGGCTTGCCTTCTAAATCATTCGATCTTGTGTCTATTGCTTTTGTGGTATGCCTTTTTTGCTTCTTTTTTTCCCCATTTATTTTGAGAATGTTAACGGGGGGAACCCAAAACCCTTTGCAAGGAATACCACCTCCACCAATAGGTCAAATGACATTAAAACTATATACATGAGAATATAAAAGTGTCTGCATTGTTGTGAACATAATTTCTTGATATATGATATGATGACTGCAATTAAAGGCCTTAAGGCTCATATAACCCAAAACCATGTTATTGTATTTAATCAATCGTGGATTTCCAATATAATATCACAATATTGGTTTTTTTGCACTTTATGGTCTTCACTTGATTTAATGTCTGGACTCCCTAATTTTATGCAGCTTCATGAATGTCCTGCAAGAGCTATAGTGAATTTAGTAAGGGAAGCATTCCGTCTCCTTCGGCCTGGAGGCACGCTAGCTTTAACAGATTCTTCGGTATATAATATCATGATTATACTTTTTTTGTTTATGTTTTATGATCCCATCACAAATCCTCATATTATCATTACTGTCTTCTGCAGCCGAAGTCGAAGATCCTTCAGGTATTTTTCACCTTTTCTACTTGATCATATTTTATAATCAATACAATAAGATCGTTATATAGCTTTTTCGTTTAATTGCACTAAACCTGTGAGAATTAACATGTAAAAAATGTATTAATGAGCTCAAGAGCTGTAGCTAAAGTGAAATTAGCTCCCTTTGGAGACTGCATGATCTTGGGATCAAATATCAGGCTTCTTTGCTTGTACATTAGCTTACACTCCCTCTCCTTTTACCAGGATCTTTAAACCTCCTTTTTAACTAGAAAAAAAATGTATAAATGATGGGTCTACTACTAAAGGACCAGATTTTTTGGTTGAGAATGATCTACCATGTAGATACTCTTTGAAAATCTCAAATTGAGAGGGGATGATTTGTGCTAGAGAAATCACTTCGACAATATTTAGTTCCAAGAAATACACACCAGAAATTGAAACATGCTACAACACAAAGTTAAAGTGTACATCCATCACACATCATTAACTTAATATTTGAGGAACTTCAAATTTATGATAAGTTCTGAGTTCTTAGTGAGCTTCCATTTATTGTTAGCAATTGAGTTAAATTTCCTGAAAGAAGAATATTAAGTGGAAAATATGCTGGTAATTTTGAGCGCTCCAGAACATCAATACGGGTTACCTTTAATTGTATATTTTAATACTTAAAAAATTGTGAATCTTTTCTGTGATCCTCTTAACTAAGTTTTGGTAATAAGATTTGCAGCAAAGAATTAAATTATTACCTTCTAGAAGCATATTTGTGATTATGTTGAAGATTAATTAGCCAGTAACAGAACTCATAATATTGCCTATGCTTTGCATTTTGATGGAATCAGAATGAAATAAGATTTTATAGATCTGAATCTGATAGAACGGCTTTCCATGTAGTTTATTGTATATTGTTATCCATGTAGGAACATCATCATCAAACATCTTTTTGTTATCTTTTACGTCTTGTAGGAATTGTCTCCAGTCCTGTTTACGTTGATGAAGAGCACAGAACCCTTTCTTGATGAGTACTACCTGACTGATATGGAGGAAACACTGAGGGAAGTTGGTTTTGTGAACATAACATCAATTCTTACCGACCCCAGACACATAACAATAACAGCAACTGTGCCTCAATGAAACATCTTTGAGATTTTTTTTATTTTTTATTTTTTGGTATATAAACATCTTCACGAGTTTGGCTTCAAGCATGTTAGCTCTTAACTAATGCATTTATTGTTATTAAGATATATAAAACCATTAATTTAGCCTTACCCAAAAGCTTAAACTTTTGGGTTGAATTGGTTCTTTAGATGGTATCAGAGCCTTGTGTCCCGGGTTCGATTCTCACTGCCTCCCATTTTCTCTTGTGGAATTTTCTTAGCACAGGTAGGGGGACTTGTACATTGTCCACCCTTCAAGTCCAATGGACTCTCGTGTGAGGGGATGTGTTGAGATATTAGCCTCACCCAATAACTTAAGCTTTTGGGTAAAATTGCTTCTTTACAATTGTGTTGTGTCCTAATGAACAAAACATCTCTTGGCTAGATAGTTAAGGCCTTAAAGGGGAAATGTCTGAAACTGGTAGATGTATCAACTAAAGAGTGTGGTCCAATATTGACAACACCATATGTTGCAATGGGGGCTATTGATATTAGAAATACCCCTCCCTCTTACCTTATTATTATTATTATTATTATTTTTCATTTGATTTGATTCCCTATGTAATTCAACAATCTATCTTTTGGATGCAACGCTAACATTAATTCCTTCGAACATAGATATGGATAGCCATTCCCATAAGTGTAACTATGTCTTATCCAACATCTTTGGCTTTTTCCTACCTCTTACTAGTTGCTTTGTGTCATTGTTTTATGCCTTGGTCGCTTGTTGCTTTAAAATAGTATAGGATCAAGAATAGGAAGAAGGGTTTAGAAGGAAAAGGAAACGTAGATAAGTAGACAATAGTGCAATCCCGGATATGGGAACGTATTAGGAGGGTATGTGGACAATATATTCTTTGTCGTGGTTCTACGTTAAAGCTATCTGCTTCAAGGCCCATCGGTGCATATTATCCAACTTGGTGGGTAATCCAAAATCAAGATTTGATAGTGACATTTTCGTTCTAAAAAATGTTCTTTTTACATTAAAAAAGAAAAGAAAAAGAGATGACCAAAGTAAAAGTAAAGGAATTAAAAATGAAATAAGGACACAAGGTTTATAGCAATGTTATGTTTGATGGTTTAAAATGTAACGAGGATAGAGAATTACTAAAAATTCTTACTAAGAGAGAGACTACTTATTACATCACCATTGTGATTAAGTAAGAGAGAGAACGTAAAAAGTTTTTGAAGAGAGAGAAAATATTAATCTAATGGTAAAATTAAAGGAATTAAAAATGGTAATCAGGACAAAATTTTGATGTTAGAATTTGATGGTTTAAAATGTAATGCTATGTTTGAGAGTTTATAAGGGTAGTTTGCTTGTGTTTATAGTAAAATATTTTATATTTCTTTTAAAATATCTCACTCAATTCATCTTTTTTCTTTTGTTATTATATATGAGTTGATTCGTTAACCCGTCATAAAGTATAATAATTTAAAATTTTCACCACATTTTTAAAAACCGAACAAGGTGGATTGCCTTCGTTGCCACCTCTGCTCAATCCATTTATATTTTTTTGGCGTAATTGTGCACCAAAATATCTATTAGTGAATGATTTTGTTTATTAAAAAAAATGCAAATCTTACGATAAAGATAGAATGAATAGAGATCCAATCCAAATATCCAATTGCCACGCCTCACCGATAAACGGGTATGCTTTCGTGCTTGGATTGGTATTGATCTCAAGCCGTGCACCTGAGCAAATAAAAAACAAAGCAAACTTTCTTCTTCGCCAAAGAAATTAGAAGGCAACAAGTTAACAAAAGCCCCATATCCACAAATAATAATGATCTTCTGAAATCCAAATTTAAGACTCCATACATTTTTTAAGTTTATATTAAGTAGTTATCAAATTTTATTATTTTTTATTATGATCGTCAAGAGAGGCAAAATCAGAAAATAATCATAGTCGGTGCCGGTCAGGCCAGTGTTAAGATTGTATTATTTTTAAAAACTCAATCAGTATCATAATATTTAAAGAAATATATATTATTTTTAAAAATCAGCCGTGTCAAAACTCCAATTAATCTCAATTGACTCGTTGGATGCTCTACAATGTAATCAAAAAGTATCTAATTTATATTACTATTCGATCAAAGAGAAACTAATTTCTATTTCTACTTTTTTTTGGGGTGTAACTGTTTCCATTTTTAAATTTACCCATTATGGTAATTTAAAAACAAACTTAAACACCCTTTCCCCAAAACTTTATGCAATATATATTATGTAGTTTAACGAAAGAGTCCGTAAAAAGAAATGAATTGGAAATTTCTAATCATATAAATAAACCCAACATAAATACTTAATATTTCCGTAGGAAAACATTAAAAGAACACAATAAAAGATTTTAGTTTCTTACATTTTAATTATGGGTAATTGTATTCTCATGTGACAGCAAAAATTTTGTTGTCTACTGCATACTTAACTAAGTGGGGCCCAATAGGATAGAAAAGATAAAAAAATGACACATGCATTATGTATGAGTAGAAGATAGGAAAATTTTTCTGTTGCATAAGACTAGCATTACCCTTTAATTATACAATTGTTTGTATTTGTTTATGATAAAAATCATACTAACATACATTAATAAGGATTTAATTATACAATTGTTTGTATTTGTCTATGATAAAAATCATAGTAACATACATTAATAAGGATTGGGAAGTCGTACATAGAACAGAACCTAGGAATAAAATAAGAATAATAACAATGTCCTAGTTAGCAAGTAGAACATAGGAATGAGGTACACGTGTGCAACATAGGGTCAGAAGAAGCTGAATCTTTTGTGCTTGCGTTTACTTTCTATCTTCCTCCTCGTACCGTACCCTTCTTCACAAGTCATAAAATGCTAAGGAATTGGGGTATGAAATGACTCCTCCTGCTTGCGGTTGATCGGTGTTCTCTAATTTTCTCAGGAACAAGTAAGCTCTGACCCTTTCCATGATCCTCTTACTTCATACTCAAAATTGGTTTTTGTTTTCTGATCAAAAGTTCTTTTCTTTGTTGACATATTAGCTATTTTTTGTTGTTATTGTGTTGTACCCTCTCTCTCTCTCTCTCTCTCTCTCTTTTCTTTTTGCTAATTTGCTTTTTTTGTTGTGTTTAATTTAATTTGGTGTGTGTGTGTGTGTGTGTGTGTTAATTTTAATTTTAGCCGTCCCTTAGGCAAATTTTTCCTCTTGCTTTGCTTCAGTGATTGTCTATGGTAATTTTGATTAAGGAAAGTTAAAGTTCACTTATTGTTTTTGTTTCTCTCTCTTTGTTGATGAGAGAGAAGAGGTCCCTGGGGGTGCTGGGGACTGTTTAGGATAAAGAAGTTAAACATTCAGGGTTATGTGTGGTAAATTACTTGAAGATTCTGGTATGGTTTAAGATATAGTTATAGGCTGGTCCTGTTGTTTTGTAGGTACCAAGTGGGACTATGGGAAGTTGTGGTTTTAAGTTTTGCATTATTATGTAATGGCCTGTTTAATTGATTTTTCATTATTGCTTGGGATTTTGGATGGATGCTTGTGTGTTATGATATCTGATTGTGTTATGGGCTGGAATTCATCTGCAATTCACTTTATGTCTTTGTGATGTGTGATGACATTCCCTGATCAATGTACTTTTTGGTTGATGCTGATGTTTGCCATCAATTTCCTTTCTGGTTTCTTGCAGATAATCGGGTAGAACCACGTTGAAGTTGAGACTAGAGGAATTGTAACCTTACTCAAATCAGATAATATCAGGAGAAATTACTATTCTAAAAAGGATATTATGATCACTATGGATGTAAAAGGCATAAATTGGGTTGGAAATATGTACCAGAAATTTGAGAATTTGTGCCTTGAGGCAGAAGACATGATGTACGAGGTATACCTTTGTTGTCATTTAACCTTAACCTATCCCATATACATTGATTTAGGTTGAAAACTCAAATACCCTACTGCACATGCCATTCCTTGTTATACATGTCTGTGATTGAATAACTAAAATTTTATGTTTTACTTTCTCCACTGCTACCAGTAAAGCTGCAATTTTTCTTCCTCTCTGGCTTTTATGTCCCTAGTATAGTAGTATTGTGCCTGTAATTATTGTTCTAAGAAGTGTAGTCAAAGGCATCTGGCCGGCACCGAAAGGGGTCAGCACCTCTCACTGGTTGAAGTGCTGCCCTTTAGTTAGGCATGAAGCAAGCATTTCTTGTTCAGGTTAGTAAAATAATCTAAATGTTAAAGGGGGGTTAAATGATCAGAATGCTAAGAAAAAAACTATAGCTTAGGATTTTGTAAATTGAACATATGTTTTATTTTTACTATGAATGAATGTTATTCCTAATTTATATGGAAAATCAATGCAAATTAGACTTTTTTGTTCATTTTCAAAGGTTAAACTCCTTTCTTCAGTGTGGTGTGCACTTTTTGGCACCTCTCACCTCAATAAACCCCCCAAGCACATTATGGATGTCTTTTGATAGGATCAGAGAAATTTACTGAGTTACAATATCCACAAATCTATGATAAGGTCTAATTTCAGTTTAGCAACTTAAGAACAAAAAACTAAACGATCTTTTGGTCCAGAAAGGAATCTTCCCAGTTTTTTATATATTGAAACAGCAAACAACATTACAAGCAAGAACTTCTACTTAATCTCTCTTCTATGACAAACAAGAAATGACAGAATAAAAGAAACTTGACTCAGCACTTTCGAGAGGTGCGGTTATTTCCAATCTAATTTTCCAATGCCTTTTCTCCCTCAATCCCTTTGCTCTAATACTCTTCTCAACCAGCTACACGTCACCATTCTCCACTAACAACCTGTAACTGACTTATTCTCCAACGCATGACTCAATACGTCTTTAGTTGCCTCCCACGTCACTTTAATTGGTTTTTGGTCCTCTATTACGTTTCCTTCCATAAGTACGCAAAGGCTTCGTATCAATATTGCCCCCCATGACTTTCACCTTGTCCTCAAGGTGGAAAGCCGGAAATTGCTGATTAAAGCTTGTAGAATCCTCCCAAGAATTCTCAAAAGAAGGAAGATCTTTCCATTTAATTAACACATCAGTACGGCCCATTGGCGTCTTCCTCCATTCCATCACCGCTTCTGGTTCAACATGCAGTTCCCAAGTCTCAGTGAGCATCAAAGGTAAAGGTTGGACCACGGTAGCAGGTGTAATTGCCTTCTTAAGTAACGAAACATGGAACACAGGATGAACTCGACTCCCTGGTGGCAGTTCCAAGCGGTAAGCTGCAGCCCCCACCCGTTCCAACACTCGAAAAGGACCATAAAAACGTGGACTTAACTTTTCATTGATCTTTCGAGCTATTGATCTGAGTCTATAAGGCTGTAATCGTGAATAACCATATCATCCACTGCAAATTCAAGGTCCCGCCTATGTTGATCTGCTTGATTCTTCATGCGTTGTTGTGCCAAGGATAAATGGTGTTGCAAGTCATTGAGGATGGTATCTCTATCTTGTAACAAGCTGGAGACTTCATCCACCGGAGAAATTGCAAAATAAGAACGAAGTAAGATAGGGGGGTCACAGCCATAAAGCACCTTGAAAGGTGTGGTACCCGTAGCATCCTTATAGGAAGTATTGTACCAAAATTCCGCCCAATGCAACCAAGCGGGCCACGTCTTGGGTTTCGGACAACAAAAACAACGCAAATATGTCTCCAACCCGCGATTGACCACTTCGGTCTGCCCATTGGATTGGGGATGTTAGGCAGTGCTAAATTGAAGTTTAGTCCCTGCACACTTAAAGAGTTCGGTCCAGAACGAGCTGAGGAAAACCCGATCTCTATCACTGACAATAGTGGCAGGGAACCCACGAAGACATACGACTTCTTTGATGAATAATAGAGCCACTTCCTTGGCTGTATACGGATGAGACGGGGAAAGAAAGTGAGCGAATTTAGATAGCCTGTCCACTACCACAAAGATTGTATCCTGGCCTTGAGCTCTGGGCAAACCTCCCACAAAATCAATGGAAATATCCACCCAAACCTGAGTAGGTATGGGCAAGGGCTGTAAAAGACCTGCTGGGGAGAGATTCTGACACTTATTCTGTTGGCAGACCACACAGGCAGCCACAAACTCCTTGATGTGTCTGTGCATACCCTCCTAGTAAACCAGGGCCGAAATTCGCTTGTAAGTGCGTAAGAACCCAGAGTGCCCCCCAACGCAAGAATTATGAAACTCTTCCAAGATGAGAGGGATGAATTTAGAAAGCCGAGGAAAAACTAACCTGCCTTTGTAGAATAAACGGCCACCCTTAAGTGTGAACTCCTGATGGGAACACGGATCAGCCAATAAGTCTTGAATGATGCCCCTCAACTTAGTATCTGCGTGTAAGGCCGAATCAAAGCTGTCATCTCCCACTGGGATTAAACAAGACAGTGCCAAAAAATGCTCTTGACGAGAAAGTGCATCCGGCACTACATTCTCGCGACCGGGTTGATATTGAATTTCGAAATCATAGCCCAACAGCTTGGTAACCCATCTTTGCTGCTCTTCACCCAAAACCCGTTGCTCCATCAGAAATTTCAAACTTTTCTGATCCGTTTTAATGATAAACTTTCGACCCAGTAAATAGGCTCTCCACTTTTGAACTGCAAAAACAATAGCCATCAGTTCTTTCTCATAAATGGACTTCTCCTGAGCCCGTTGAGAAAATCCCTGGCTAATGAAACTGATCGGCCGTCCCTCTTGCATGAGGGCAGCTCCCACTCCGCGCCCAGAAGCATCGGTCACCACCATAAAGAGCTTATTAAAGTCAAGTAAGGCCAGAACAGGGAGGGTGGTCATGGCAGTTTTGAGGGTATCAAACGCCCCCTGAGCTTGCTCATTCCAAAGAAAGCCATCCTTCTTCAATAAATCGGTCAGTGGTTTGGCAATCTTCCCATAGTTTTGCACAAACCGACGATAATACCCCGTGAGACCTAAGAATCCCCTTAAAGACTTGAGATTTTTTGGAACCTGCCACTGCAACATGGCCCCCACTTTCTTAGGATCGACACACACCCCTGAATGAGAGATAAGATGACCCAAATGCTCCACTTGTGGTAAAGCAAAAGAGCACTTCTTACGGTTAACCACCAAGCAGTTGTGACTTAAAGCTTGAAATACCCGCTGAAGGTGTTGCACATGATCAGTTCGGCTCTTGCTATAGATGAGGGTGTCATCAAAAAAGACCAACACAAATTTCTGGAGAAAAGGTTTTAAAATCTCGTTCATCAAAGAATTGAAAGTGGCAGGAGCGTTGGTGAGCCCAAATGGCATCACTACATATTCATAATGGCCTTCATGGGTGCTGAAGGCTGTCTTCGGTATATCTGCCTCCTTCATACGTATTTGGTGATACTTTGAGGTCTAATTTGGAGAAAACAGTAGAACCTCCCAACTCGTCCAAAAGTTCTTCAATTACAGGGATAGGAAATTTGACTGGGACATAAATCTTATTCAAAGCCTTGTAATCCACGCACGCACGCTAACTTCCATCCTTTTTGCGCACCAAAATAATAGGACAAGAAAACGGGTTGTCACTTGGCCTTATCAAACCTGAAACCAGTAACTCAGACATCAGACCTTCAATGATGGTTTTCTGATAGTAAGGATACCTGTAAGGTCAAATATTTGGTATTGCACTGTCCGGCTTGAGCGTAATGGCATGATCTCGTCGTCGATGTGGGGGAAGCCCATGTGGTTCTTGAAATATCGAAGCAAATTCGTGTAACAACCCCTCCAGTTCAGGCCACATCACCTCTGAAGACGGTTTACCCTCGTTCTGCCAATGTTGATCCACCACAAAACATTGTTGTGCCTCAGATAACGCCTTGACCATGGAACGAAGAGTGGTCAACGGAGTAGTGTTGGAAAGTACCGGATCCCCTCGCAACGTGACTTCCTGGCCGTCCACCCAAACCTTCAAAAGTAGGTTGTTAAAATCGGCCTTCATCTCACCCCACCTGCTCAACCAATTGAGACCCAAAATCACCTCAGCCCCTCCCAATTCGAAAAGAAACAAATCCTGATAGGAATGGGCTCCTTGAACATCGATCCGGACATTACGACACACACCATGGCACTGGATCTTGCAACCATCCCCCACGACCACGTTGTAGACAGGTGTGTCCCCGACCTCGAGACGTAACTTCTCAGCCACTGTGCGTGCAACAAAATTGCGCGAAGCCCCACTATCCACCATCATCACCAGCCGCTCCCCGTGTATGGACCCCCACATCTTCATACTTTGGTTCGAAGAGAACCCCAACAAGCTAAAAGTCGACATCTGAAAAAGATTTTCAGTTGTCAAAGGGCTTGCCACGGGAATGTCCTCGTCGATTGGGGTGCTGCAGTCGCCCTCTTCGACGTCGTCATCTTCGACAATCAGGAGGTTCAGCTGGGGAATCTTGCAACGATGTGTGGGGTTCCATTTGTCCCCACACTTGAAGCACAAACCCCGTCGGGAACGGTTATGGAGATCCGCCTGAGGCAGACGACAACTCTCAACCTTGGACGCCTGATTACCCACACTGACAGAACCATGTGCAGCTCCCATGGATTGATAAGGGATCCCAGCTGCGTTTGATGTTGAACGCGTGTCCACAACTAACCAAAGCGCTGTTGGCCGCGTGTTCCCCCCACCGACAGATTGACCAAAGTGAGGCACGTGCTTGGTCCCTGCGGTGCTTAACACAGGACGATTGGGCTGAGGAAATCTAGGAACTCCCCACTTCGTATTGGGCCCAACCGAGTTGAGCCCAAACCCATCGTGAACCCAAGATTGTTTCCGTTTTTCCAACTCAGTTGTCACCTTCATCAACTTCCCCAAATCACGTACGTTCCGCTGTAAGAGCTCTGTTCTGAAACCTTCATTCAATCCATGGAGCCAGATTTCCCGTAGCATTAGATCATCCGCGTAATGAAGAGGACTGATAATCCTTTCGAACTCCGCACGAAAAACTGCGACACTCCCCGTTTGTCTGAGATTCATCAATTCCTGGTAGGGACCGGCGAACGTCTCCGCCGTGAAGCGTTCCAACACCTCCGCACGGAAATCTCCCCAAACGGCGTTGGGATGGTTGCGTTCCCACACCTGCAACCAGTTTAGAGCCACCCCATCCAAAACGACCAGGACCGCATCAAGCTTATCGTGATCTCCAATTCGGTTGACGAGAAAGTAGCATTCCACTCGTGTCAACCAAGCGTAGACATCATCCCCCCCAAAACGGGGCATGTCGAGACGAAGAGGTCTGCGTTCGACCACTGGGACTTCACGATTGTCACCATACTCCGACGAAACTGGAGTGGGACTCCGACACCGAGAGCGCCCACAACGGCGACGGCCCCCAGGAGATGACGTGGCCTATAGTGGCCGATCCCGGTGTAATAACTGAAGAATTTCGCGATGACGTTCATCAGCGAGTTCCTCATTCCTATGGAAACGTTTGTCAATGGCTTCCAGTGTAGCATCCATCGCACGCGTCACGACCATACAAAACACAGACGACGCTAATTGATAAGGTCTAATTTCAGTTTAGCAACTTAAGAACAAAAAACTAAACGATCTTTTGGTCCAGAAAGGAATTTTCCCAGTTTTTTATATATTGAAACAGCAAACAACATTACAAGCAAGAACTTCTACTTAATCTCTCTTCTATGACAAACAAGAAATGACAGAATAAAAGAAACTTGACTCAGCACTTTCGAGAGGTGCGGCTCTCCTATTTCCAATCTAATTTTCCAATGCCTTTTCTCCCTCAATCCCTTTGCTCTAATACTCTTCTCAACCAACTACACGTCACCATTCTCTACTAACAACCTGTAACTGACTTATTCTCCAACACATGACTCAATACGTCTTTAGCTGCCTCCCACGTCACTTTAATTGGTTTTTGGTCCTCTATTACGTTTCCTTCCATAAGTACGCAAAGGCTTCGTATCAGTCTACCACTCATTCTGTATCTTGTAGTTTAAGCTGCACTTTAGCACTCTTCTTGTCACAGCACAGATATTCGCCACTGCCCTAGAAAACTCAATTTTTTGGTGCGTGTTATTGGCAATGTGAGTGTTACAACTAGTTCTCTATTAATGAAATTATGCGTACTCCCTGTGTCAACAAAATCGAAACTGATTTACCTCCCCATTCTGTTATAAAGAGTAACGAATGTCCCCTAGACTCCTCCATTAAAGAATGCAATGTTGTTTCTCGGACGTACCACCTCCTGATTGCCAATTCTTCATCCTACCAACAACATGAGTTTACTTTTGCATTAATGCTTTGCAGACCAACACTCATCACAATTATAACACAGCCCCAATTCACACTTCTTCTACAGTTGTTCATGTGTTAACCGTTTCACATTAGATGAAGCTGGTAAAGCTACACTTTGCGTTTGTGTACTCAACCCCCATAATACTTTTCATCACTAAGCATCTTTGATACAATCCAAAAGACTGGCGAAGTTCAGTGTGATGGTCATCATAAGCTAAAGCTCGTTTCATAGCTTGATGTAAAGACCGTGGCTCATTCAATTGCACCACACTCTGCAACTTTGGTTTGAGGCCTAAGACGAAAAAACTCATCACTAAATCATCTTCAAGTTCGGGTACCAAGTTCAAGAAAATTGTTGAATGTGATCCCGCAACATTCCCTCGTGCGAAAGCTTTGACAAGCGCCCTTTAACGTCCGAGTACGAAGAAGCCCCAAAACTCCGTGAAAGGGCTTGAGTAAACTGCTGCCAAGAATGAACATTACTCATCCTCACAATCCACTGGTAACTTAAAGCAGCCATGCCTTCTATCTTCACCCCTGCACCTTGTACTCTTCAGGAACTTGATGAATGTTAAAGAGTAGTTCTGCTTTAAAGATCCAATTATATGGATCAGAACCCTCAAATTAAGGTAACTCCACGAACAAACTAGACAAAGGTCTCTGTTCCAGATTCTTTGGTTGAGACACACCATTCAAGTACATTGAAGTTTCCACGATGGGTACACCTTGCGCCATTCTATTAACATCACGATGGCGTGCGTCTCCTGCCATCACTACAGCATGCATCTCGTGCATCTAAGCTACTAACTAAGCAATTTGCATCTAATCTTCATCCAACCTTCCCTCCAAACGCAAGAACGATCATGGTTACGTGCCTGCGTCTAATCAATTCTTTGATCCACACGCGTTTGGAACGTATTGAATTCTTCTAATAACTCTTGTACCCTCATTTCTATGGAGTACAAAAGATGAAGGTGAAGAAGGTTCGAAGAATGAAAGCACCAATGATAGGATCACATATCCTATTGAAAAATGAACTCCAACTGAACATATTATTACTGATAAAATGATTCTGCAATACCATTCTCTCACCTCTCTCTGTGCTTATATTCTATATGCATGGTGCCATGCACCGTTATTGACTCAAAACATGTAACAAACTGCCCTCCTACTAACCACCTAACTGACCTCAACATTCTGACCTAAACACTCTATATTTACACATGTGCTTAATCCCTTACAACAATGCCACGTAATCAGTCAGCAACTTTGAGTGTTGCTTGACCCCACTCGACTTGCGAACGTATCATCTTTCTCCTTTGACTTTCTTGATTAATGATTTGAGTATTGAATGCGACTGTGCTCTTATATTTGTCTTATCTATGGTAATCTATGATAATCTTTCTGAAAGCCTTTTTGTATATGATCTCAATTTTTTAGCAGTAGTGAGTTAGAGTTTTTGGGACTGATAGTTCCCTACCCTGCCATTAATTGGCAATCTTCCTTATATATATTTGTTCTTTCGGTGTAGGATACAGTTAAATACATAGAGAATCAGATGCTGGCTGTTGGGACAAGTGTTAAAAAGTTGTATTCAGATATTGTGCAAGATTTACTTCCTCCATCTTCATGTGATTTGGATGAAAAGGTAGACTCCGAATCGCCAATAGATCAATATACTGATGCTGGGTTCTGTAAGAAACCATTTCAAATTCTCAAGAAAAGATCTGCAAAAGCTGACACCAAGCAAACAACTGAGGATTCAAGGTTTGATCAAAATGTTGATAATGATGCTATCCATTCTGCAACGTATGATGTAACTTGTGAGACTGATGCTTCGTTCATGTCATCTTCAAGAAATTCTGTCAAAGGAAGCAATTTTATTTCACATTCAAGACAGTATGTTGGGAGTACGGATATTAAATCAAACCTTGGTTTCTACAAAAATCAAGAAAATAAAAAAATGGCTGCAACAAAGATATTCGATGAAATCACTTTGGCAGAAACAGATACATGCAGGACATCACAACCTTCTGAGATCTCAAAAGAAAATCAAAATCAAAATAGTGCAATTAGTTTTTCAGAGCCAGCTTCAATGCTTGCCTCTGTAGCAGACTGTTGTAATGAAATTGAAAATGCTAGTACTAAACTATTCCCCAATATTCCGATACTAGATAAATCAGTTGAAGAGAAACAGATTAATATGAGTTCTTCCACTCGTGTCCCATTTGGAGAGTCCGTTGGTGAGTATTTCCATATCTCTTGGTTATAGTTTCAGATTTTTCCTCATTGTTTTTGGTTGATCACTTTTGACTTCTGATGGATTTTTTAGTAAGTGTATTGTTTCTTTGGTAGGTTTCTCCATGGATAAAACAATACAGTCTGATGATTGTTCTGATAGCATGGTGGTTCTGTCTCATCCAGGTATTAATTCAGATCATTCTGAAGTAGTTACTGATTGTAGTTATTGATTCAAATAACTCGGAAGCACTTATTATAGGTATTAATATATATATCACTCTGAAGTGTATCACGGTGCTGGTTGCTTTTTGCAAATGTTGCATGAAAAGAAAATAGTTAAGAGACATCCCTGTTTGGCTGTACCACTGTATTTGAGAGGTCCGAACAATTATTTTGTGGAAAGTGAGCTTTTTTCATTTAAAATGAAATTCTTCTAAATGGAAAAGGAAGTTACTTAAATCATATTTAAGTTTTAACTGGCCTACTGGCATGCTTTGCATATCCTTTTCTTTTAGTAAAAGGCGAAAGAATAGTTCGCTCTGTGCTCATCACATGGCTCCGTTTTTGCATATCCTTTTCTATTCATTGATTAGTGTTACTTATTTTTAAAGAGCTAAATCTTCATTTTTGCTTTCACTTGTGAATCCCCAGTTTGGATAGGTATAAGGATTGATTGTTGTTCTACTTAGAAACCTTAGAAAACTGAATCGCGGCGGTGGCTTTAGGGATAAAGGTGGTAGCAATTCATTCAACTTTTCCATATGAAATTAGGAAGTAGGCATGTAGATTGTTCTTTTGTTGGAACATGTACATTAGGTTTTGGAGATTAGGTGTAGGTGACATGAGGTTTTGTTTTGCGCTTCATTTTTCTGTATATGTCAAAGCTACTCTCTATCGAAATGAAAAAGTTTGCAGAAAGGACCTCATGCCCTTCAAAAGGGCAGAATTTGGTTATTTATTTTGATGAATTTATCACCTCTCTTTCTTCAAGCCAGGACCAATTTAAAACATTGGCATGAACCAAACCATGCTTAAATGTTGTTAGGTCTTTTATGTATTTGATTCTTCCCCTTTTTATGGGCGTTAGATAGGTTACTACCAATCAATTTAAATAAATTTATGTTCTATGGGAGCTAGTCCCTAAACCTTTGCTGGTTCTTAAATGCTAATCCCTCTTCATCACTTGAATTCAGACAAGCATTGAATTGATTCGTTTTTTATTTTTTAATTATATTAGTTATTTTTCCAATTCCCTTTGTGACTCAAATTTATGTGTGGTTTTTACTAGTTGGTTTCATACTCTTCCATTATTTAAAATTGGGAGTTATTAATCTTATGTCACATAAGATGGCCAGATGGGTATCTTATGTAGGTGAAACAAAGTTGTGGGGCGCACAATTTTAAAAAAAGAAAAAATGGACACAAGATTCCATGAGTGTGCAACATAAAACAACTATGTGACATTTAGAATTTTATTGTAAAACTCTCTGCTAGTCTACAATCTCCACCCATTTTTTCCATCTGAGGGTGTGGTGAAGGTTCCATGACATTGGTGTGTTACAGCCTACTCATTAATAGGCGAGAAAATGTTTTCTCTACTGCATATATATATATATATATATATATATATATATATATATAGTGCAATATGTTCTTCCCCGAAACAACACTGCTTTCTTCATAGAACATGAGTGGACTTAAATATTTTTCCTAACACATGACATAACTAAATTTTTTGGTAGCAGTAAAAAATGCATTTTGAATTGAAATGGGAAGTTTATTTTTGTTGTAAAGTTTGCATGAGCATATCTAAATGCTGTTACTCTAAAACCTGTTTGAAATAGTTTTTTTTTTTCCCCAAGTATGTAGACATGAGGTTGAAGGGCCGGCTTGACTCAGCGGTAAGCTTGCTTGCCGTGGTGTGTCAGGTTGCGGGTTCGAATCAATCTCTCTGCAAAAAAGCAGGGGAAAGACTGCCTAGAGTATTCTTTTCCCAGACACTCACGAAGTGGGTATTTGAACTGGGTCGGCCATTTTTTTATGTAGACATGAGGTTCTTTGTATAATCCCATTCTCTCGCGTGCTTAGGCACATATAAGCTGATAATTTTTAGTCATTCAGTTGCATGTTATTCTAATGTCATGGACTAATGGTAACTGATACTTTTTATTATTTATTATTTAAGACATTCCAATTACATTTAAGTTTCCATGTAACATATGATTGATACTGTTAATAGACCAAGGCCATAAAGCCATGCAACAAGATCATCTTAAGCTCGATGAAACTTGTGTTATGGTGACCGGAGATGAACTTCAATCAGTTCCCAAAGCAGGTGATAATCTAAAGACTAACAAGGTACACAAACTCACCCTCCTTCCCCTTTCCTCTTTATTTTGTACACATCCATTGTCACCTCTAACTGAAGTGTTTTTTATGTTTTAAGAAAAAGAAGCGGCAAGTGTTCTCTCTATCTAAGAAGCGGCGTTCAAGAAAGCAAGAGTATGAGGAGCTTGCAGCATTGCATGGGAACAGTGAAAAAGTGAAGGGAGATTGCATGGAGAATATAGATCCAACTTTATTGGAGGATCAAAAGAAATTAATGCTTACTAGTAGTATCTCTGAACCTGAGTGGGAGCTTCTCTAAATACCATGATGATTGAAGTTGTGGATAACACAACCATTCCTGTAAATTGACATTCACTCCTTAGTCCTTATGAAGAAGATTGAGATGTTAAGAGGCATCCGAAAACTTTATATAAACTTGACGAATGAGTGAAGGCTTATTGGTAGGTGTGTTTTAAACTTAGTTTGATAACCATTTATGGCTTAATCTCGAATCAAAACCATGAGTTTTTGGTTCTGCTCATTTATACCTCAAATCTTGGCTAACAAGTTTACTTAATAGATTTAAGGAAAAAGTTTAAAAACACTGTAATATTGCTTTGAATCACTTTTATATTTTTTTTTTAATTACTTAATTTCTTGTGATTTTTTTCATATATATCTCTCTTTAACACTGTTAAAAAATTTATTAAGAATATATATTTTATCCTTTTAAGAAGAAGAAAATAAAGTGATAAAAAATAGAAGAAAAATAAGATCAGTTATAAAAATTTAGAATATTTAATAAAAAACTAAAAGAAAAAATAGTAAACGAAAATCAAATGTGTCAAGAAAATGTATAAAAAAATAGAATAAGAACAAAAAAAATAGAAGATCAAATATATTGAAAATTACAACAATAATAGAAAAGACAAAAATTTAAAAAAAAATGAAAATAATCTAAATGAAAAGAAAATATTAAAAGACAAAAAAACTAGAAGAAAACATTGAGATAAAAAATAAAATAAAAAGAAGTAAAATAAAAAGAAATCACTTATGAGTTTCCACTTTTCAATATATTTAGTTTTATTTTATTCGTTTTTTTATCCTTGGTTTATTTTATTTTTATTTATATATGTTTATTTATATATGTTTTTTTATATATATTTTCTCACTTTTTAGTCTATTTTATTTTGATTTTTCCTCATTTTTTTTAGCTTTATTTCACCCCATCTACTAAAGATTTTCATATAAAAAATTAAAAAAAAGAGAGAAAATAAAAGAGAGATATAAAAAAAATCAAATGTTATCCTAAGCCAGGGTAAAGGAGGAGGGTTGGTGTCAGGTGTGGCGAGCCGACTATAAAAAATAACTATACTTATGAGAGGAATCCTTATGATATTTCATTGGGGCGTACCCTTCATAGCGACGTGTTATATCGGACCCCGGGTGCAGCGAAAAATGGTCAAGGTCCTTGCCCCAAGGCAAGGCGCCAAGTCTTCACCCGAATTTGGTGAAAAGTAGGACAAGGTCCCAACACGCAGATGGGCAAGCGTGGGGATCAAGCACCGCTCAGGGGTTAAGGATGCGATTGGGAAGCTGGAACATAGGAACCTCAACAGGTAAATTGAGGGAGCTGGCAAATGTTTTTGCCAAAAGGAAAGTGAATATTGTTTGTTTGCAAGAAACTAAGTGGGTTGGAGAAAAGGCCAAGGAAGTGGATGGTACCAGTTTCAAGTTGTGGTACACAGGTATAAACAAGAGTTGAAATGGTATTGAAATTATGATCGATAGAAGTTTCAGAGATAAAGTCATTGATGTCAAAACAAGATTATTCTAATTAAGCTTGTAGAGGGTGAATTAATTTTGAATATCCTCAGTGTGTATGCACCCCAAGTTAGGTTGCAATCAAATGATAAGTTGGTGAAAGCAGTGGAGGTTTTGCTAGAATTCATGGAGGTTTTGGCTATGGGACGAGAAATGAGACTGGAGAAGATATCTTAAATGTTGCACTGGCCTATGATTTGATGCTAGCGAACACATTTTTCCAGAAAAGGGGGTCACATCTTATCACTTATCATAGTGGTCAAAATCGTAGTCAAATTGATTTCTTCATGGCTAGAAGAGGAGATAGAAATTCTTGTGTTGACTACAAGGTCTACCCTGGAGAGTGTGTCGCTACGCAACATAAGCTTGTAGTTTTAGATGTTCGGTTCAATAAAATGCCTAAAATGAGGAAGAGGGCTCAGAACCCAAGGATAAGATGGTGGAAGCTAAAGGAGGAAAAACAATTAGAGTTCAAAGAAAGAATGTTGCATGAAGGACCATGGGAGTTTGCTGGAGGAGCTAATGAAACATGGAATGAGATGGCTATGTGTATCCAAAATGTGGGAAAAAGGGTGCTAGGAGAAAGCAAAGGAATTGGATTCCATACTAAGGAAGCATGGTGGTGGAATGAAGAGGTGCAAGAGGCAATTAAACAGAAAAAGGAATGCTTTAGATCTTTGCATAAAAGTCCCAATAATGATAATTTGCAAAAGTTTAGATTGGAAGAAAGCAGTGCGAGAAGCTAGAAGTAAGATTTTCGCCGATTTCTATAAAAATCTTGGGAGCAAGGATGGTGAAAAAGGTATATACATACTTGCAAAAAAGGAGGGATAAGAAAAGTAAAGACCTCACCCAAGTTAGATGCATCAAGGATGAAAACCAATTTTTTTTGGTAAGAGACGAAGATGTAAATGAAAGATGGATGAACTAGTTTAATAAATATTTTAATGGGGATGAAGATAAAAGTGAGCTGGACTTGGAGGATGCTTATGATAATCTGAATAGAAGATTTGTGCGTAGAATCAATACACATGAAGTCAAGGAGGCTTTAAAGAGGATGAAGACTAACAAAGCTTTGGGACCCGATGTCATACCTATTGAAGTGTGCAGGGGCTTGGGGGAGGTGGCAATAAATTGGCTGACCAGTCATGGCAATAAGATTCTTCAAACAAATAAGATGTCTGATGCTTGGAGGAAGAGTGTGTTTGTGCCTATTTACAAAAATAAGGGAGATATTCAGAATTGTTCTAACTATAGATGCATTAAGCTTATGAGCCATACTATAAAGTTATGAGAGAGAGTTATTGAACATCGTTTGAAAAGAGAAAGACCAATGTTTCTGTAAATCAATTTGGATTTATGCCAGGAAGATGTACCACAGAAGCTATTTTCTTGATACGTCAATTAATGGAAAGATATCGAGAAAAAAAGGATTTACATATGGTGTTCATAGATCTTGAGAAAGCATACGATAAGCTCCCAAGAAAAGTTTTATGGTGGGTTCTTGAGAAGAAAAAAGTACCATCAAAGTATGTAAATGCAATTAAGGATATGTATGATGGGGCTACTACGTATGAGAAAGCTTGTAATGGAACATCAAGTTATTTTCCTGTTACAGTAGGTGTACACCAAGGTTCGGCTCTGAGTCCTTATCTATTTGCCTTAGTGATGGATGAACTAACAAAAGACATTCAAGAGGAAGTGTCATGGTGTATGTTTTTTACAGATGATATTGTGCTTATTGATGAGACCAAAGACGACATTAATAGGAAACTTGAATTGTGGATAAGCACTTTGGAGTCTAAAGGTTTCATGCTAGCCAGAGCAAGACTTAGTATATGAAGTGTGAGTTTTCTCGAGTAAGAGATGAAGATCAAGACCCCGTGCATCTACTTGGTCAAGAGGCTCCCAAGAAAGATGCTTTTAGATATCTGGGATCAATTTTGCAAAAAGGTGGTGAGATTGATGAGGATGTAAATCATAGAATCAGAGCAAGATGGATGAAATGACGGAGTGCATCTGGATTTTTGTGTGACCGCAAATTCCCCTTAAACTAAAAGGAAAATTCTATAGGACAACAATAAGGCCTATAATGTTATATGGAGTTGAATGTTGGCCAGCACATAAGCAACACGAGCATAAAATGAGAGTAGCATAAATGAGGATGTTAAGATGAATGTGTGGTTATACGAGGATGGATAAGATAAGAAATGAAGATATTCGACGAAAGGTAAAAGTAGTACAAATGACTGAAAAGATGAGGGAACATAGATTGAGGTGGTTTGAGCATGTAATGAGATGGCCCCTGGATGCTCCTATAAAAATAAAAGTTTATTACCAAGAGCTCGACCCAAAGAGAGGTAGAGGTGGACCGGAACTTACCTGAGAAAAGGTAGTTAAACAAGACTTAATGGAGTGAGATATAGATTGGTGGACGGTGTGTCTTAGGACGGAGTGGAGAAAAGCTATAAGCAGTGTGGAAGGTTAAACTTGTTGTTATTCATATGTTTCAGATAGTCCATTTTTTAGTCATTTTCCTCTTCAATCCCCTCTCTCCTTCTTTTCCCCTTCTTGTCTATTATCTTATTTCCCCCTTCCCCAATTTTCTATTTTTATTTTTGTATTTATTTATTTATTTATTTTTGTATTATTTATTATTTATTTTCTATTATTTTTTAATCTCCTTTTATTTATCATTGGATTCATCTACCACCGACCACAATTAACTTGGGTTAAAGTTGATGTTGATGTTGATGTTGATAATGTTGATAAAAAAAATCAAATGTATCTAAATAAAAAGAAAAAATAGACCAAGGACAAAAAAGTAGAAACGAAATAAAAGCGAATATATTAGAAATTGATAACTGTGATTTCTTTTTGTTCTATTTTTTTTATCTTAATTTTTTCTTCTATTTTTTGGTCTTCCCTATATTTTTCTTTTCTCATATACACTATTTTTTAATTTTAGTTTTTTTGTCACTATTGTAATTTTTAATATATTTAATCTTATTTTTTATTCTTATTCTACTTTTTTATACATTATTATTTTTTATTTAGACACATAACACATTTGATTTTTTTTCTATTTTTTAAGTGGTATAAGTTTTCATAAGATTTCTTATTTTCTTTTTTCTTTATCACTTTATTTTCTTTTTCTAAGAAGGATATAATAGGTATACTTAGTTATTTTTTTAACATTATTAAATTGTTGTAAAACCCGGCCCGACCCGGAACTCGGTGACCCGGTCATTGGACTGGTCCGGGTCAAGCATTGGACTGGTCATGCATCGACCCGGTCAAACCCTATCAAAACCCGGTCAAAATCGGTGACCCGGTCGGGTCATGCATTTTTTTTCTTTAAAAAAAAGCAAAATTATTTCATCTTATCAGAAAAAATGTATAAGTCATTGTGAAAACTTTTTAAAATTTTATTTGCTAATATACTATTCTACAATGACCTCAAATTTCAGTTTCCAATACTGAAGCAATTCGCGGAATAATAAATTAAGAGAATGTGACATATGTTATTTTAATGGGGTTTACATTCATCATTTAACATGACACAAAAAAGTTTCCTACACACACAACATTTTGTGGGGCATACATTTTTTGAAGCCAAAAAAAAAAAAAAAAAAAACTTAGGCACGCAAAATGAATCTCTATAACATTACACAATCACTTTTCCTACAACATAACTCTTATAAAACCCTATTTAAATGTAGTTGAATTTGAAAAATATGATTTCAATATCATTGAGAAATATGTTTATGGGAATTCTGAGTTGCAATTTAAATTGACATAATAATAGTATGCAATTTTATTTTTTATACTTCATGTTTTTTAGTTTATTTAGTGAACCATGTTTAATTCATTTTAGATATGAAAAATATAATTGAATTTATATGTTCATATCTATATACTTTTTAATATATCTATATATATCCGGGTCAGCCAGTCCGAGCGGTGACCCTCCGGTCCGACCAGTGATCCAGTAACCCAGCACCCTGACCGGGTCGATGTTCGGGTCGGGTTTAATAACACTGATATTAAGGTGATGTGTAGGTGAAAAAATCACAAGAAATTAGGTGATTAAAAAAAACATAAAAATGTAAGTGATTCAAAACAATATCACATGGGGACTTTTGAAATTTTTCCTAGATTTAAAAAAGCAATTTCCAACCAATAGTAAAGTAAAATATTCAGCCAATGAGGCACTAAACTTGTAAGATTTTAAATGGAATTAAACTATAAGTATTTGATTCGAGATTGACACACGGCGATTCGAAATTCAAGATTGGATCAACAAATAATGTTTAATAACTTTTGCCAGCTTTTCGATGGTTGAGAAAATAATTGATTTAACCAATGGTACGTTAATAATAATAATTGAAACACCAATAAAAATTTGTTTTTTGTTTTTTAAAATAACTAAGTGCTATCTCCTGAATCCTGAACTAATAACTTTTTTTTTTTTTTTGGTAAAGCTGGAATAATAATCATTTGCATCACTGTTGTTTTATTCACCGACACTTGGTAGAGCTGGCGTTGGTAAAAAAAAATAACTTCAAAATCGCTATAATTTGACTTTTAGAGTATCAAGTCCATAAAACTAATAAATAGACTAACCTTTTGGGACCCTTTTATGTATTGACTCGTGCCATTGCCATATGTTTTAGTGTTTTACATTAACGTTTAGTGTTATAAAAATCTTTGGGCATAAGCTATTGTCTCAAGCAAGAATGACTTTTATAATGTGGGTATTTTTTTTTTTTGGACACATAATGTGGGTATTGTTTCGTGCGAATTACTTAACCACCTAATCCACCATTAATATTTAATTGATTGGTGCCATAAAGCACATGGTTTTTCTGGCGAACCAAGTTAGGTTCATCAATGCCTGCAATTATTGACCAATGAAATTGAAAGGGAAAGGACAATTAAACAAAAAACATGTTGAAGATAAACAAGTACATGTAACAAAGAGATGTGGGGTCCATAATTTTTTATTTTTTCTTTCCTCAACTCATTTTCTCTCTCTTCTTTTATTTTGTGTAGGACCAAATAGTATTTTTTATGTAATATTATATAAGTATAACGCTTTATTTGGAAAACAACAACAACTTGTATTAGGAGTCTCGCAAATTGGGCCAGGTATTTGTTGCTGTACGTGACCCACATAGCCCAATTTGAAACAACATAATTGCCTTTTGACACACCATGATTCCACATTCTTTTGTCCACCTAAAGCAATCTAGAACACCAACCATGCATTTCAAGTACTTTGAATATATAGTTTTGATTATTATCGCCAAATTAACAACTCTAAAATGTTGCTTTTGATGTTTGCTCAAAAGAAGAAGACAACTCACAAAAGAAAATGGCCTAGAAGGAGGGAGGTTGTACTGGGCGCCTAAAGCCAGCAAACCTGACAACAATGCTCACATTTTATGATTTAAGTTAGTTCTAACTAACTTGTGAACATTAATTTGGCATCGTTGTCACCAATTGATAAAATGTTGAGCTCAAGACGGCCCCTGTTATTATTATTATTATTTTATGGATAATGTTATAGGGTTTTATAATTCTCATTTAACATGAGAATTGAAATCTTCCTACACACCCTTCGATTTCCGTGCTGTTGTGGGTCCTACACATAATTTTTTTCTAACATATGGGTCCCACATGTTTTTTATCTCTACAACATGAGATTTCAATTCTCATGTTACATGAGAATTATAAAACCCAATGTTATATGATATGAATCTCTGTTAAAGTTTAAGTTATTAATTAAAAAGTTATATTTATCTTATGTTGTAGGAAAATTGATATCTCATGTTATAGAAATAAAATTACAAGTGGACCCACATGTAAGAGGAGAGAGAACAAATAGATGTGGGACCCACCTCCATTTTGTGTGTAGGAAGCTTGTTTATCTCATGTAAGATAAGATAAATATAACCCTTAACTAAAAGTATATGAATAATTTTAGCGAAAAAGATTTATGCTTTTAAAGAACATAACCTTGTATTCTTATAGTATTTGACATTATTATATCTTATCGGTAAGATATAGTTATAATATAAAAAATTATTTTTTTTTCTCTTCAGTCATTTCAATTAACGTAGTGAGAGAGAGAGAGAGAGTGAGAAAGAATTACGATATAGTTATATATCATATATTCAATATAATAACAATTATTGTGGAACAGCCTCTCTAGTTTAGTTCGGTCCGACCATTTGGATCCATATAAAGGGTCACTCTCTTAAAACAAGACTTTTAACTCTCATTATAGATAGTCTCACTCTCATGCAGAGCATAGCTCACACCTCACTTTTCATGTTAGTGTGTTTACCTCATCACACCTATAGAGGGACCTATTAGAGCAAAATGATTATGACTCATTCTCTCATTTATAATTGAAGAATTTTTTCCACCTATATATACTTCTCTTCAAGTATACTTTCTACACAGTAATTCCAAGGCTGTTACTCTCCTAAAATACCTCCTTAGAGCCCTCGTGCTCTCACAAAACCCCGTATACTATTGGTTGAGATTATATTCACGGTAAGTTTCCGTACAGTTTTGGTTTATATCATTGTCTATCATATCACTATTATATTAAGATACTATATACCCCATGGAGAAAAACAAATTCTTTAAACTACCAATATAAAAAATACCTATAAAACCAGGAACAACATAAAAAATTGTATTTAGATTTCTCTCGATTCAATGGTAATTAGATATATTAGGGCCGAGTGTTTGGTTAATGTTTTAGTTTTACACGGATCATACTATATACCCCATGGAGAAAAACAATTCTAATATCACCTTATAAACTGTTGAACAATAATAAAAAATTGTATTACTAGATTTACGTTACGTATGCATATATGTAAAATTGTTCATGATATATTATTGACGAAGTGTTTGGTTAATGTTTTAGTTTTACACGGATCATGGGGCTATGAATGCGGAGGGGAGAACAATGAATGAAACTTTCACAAGCATCAAGCATGCCCTTTAAGCGAAGAGCCGCCAACAAGTGCTTCTCTTCAGTCAATTCTCGTGTTGTTGATGAGAAGGACTTTCGTGACGTGATTCCCTGATCCAAATACAACATTAGGCAAGTAGGAAGAAACAAATGATAATTAATGCAAATCACTCAAATGATGTTCTTGTACAGAACAGAGAAGAGGCTTTATACCCCACAATGCATTAAGACACGACTCTTTTGATTGATATATGAGAGATGTTGCCTTGCTAACAGTTATGCAATTATGCGCGTAAGTATATGCGACAATAAATAATATAGGGCTTTTATGAGTTCAGTTATCGTTCCCACAAGGATCTTTGGCGTTTTAACTTGAAATAATTGATAATTGCTAAATATAACAAAAATAAAATAAAATAAAGTAAAATTAAATGGCTGCTATTCTAACTCAAGTGTAAGAAAAATATTTTTGTGAAGATTTTCTTTTTCAAAGAGAACTTTAGTTGGTGAAAGAATCTCTAACTACTAACTGAAAAATTAAGTAAATGGAAAACTTGTAAAATTTTTTATAATTTTTCTCTTAAAGTTTAAAACAGAAAAGTAAATGCTGATTTGGACGAAAATACAAAAGGATAACAAAGATTGGTTTTGAAAACGGAATTTGGAAGCAAGTTGGGTGTCAATTTCCCCTTCCTTCATTTTCCATTAGGATGCTTTGACAGAAAATAGATATTGCTTCCAGCTTAACGAAAATACTGAAATAACCATTGCTTTCCAACAATAGTTTTCTTCCAATAACAACAGATGACATATCTCTATGTCACTGTTGTCATAGGACCTTGAAGTACCATTTCCTCAAGTTACATGGGGTAACTTCATCTTGGAGCCATACCCATTGAGAGAGATCTCTCTCAACTTTCCATGTGCTCACAGTGAGGTCTAGTGTGAGTTATTTCCTAATAATCTCACACCACTAGGAGTAGCCTATGTGTGGCCATCACATAATAAACTCAGCATAAAAACGCACAGTAAACAAACTGGAATCAACACTTTAAACTTTAAAACATCAACTATTAACAAATAAGTTCCGAGTACTCTTTCAACCCAACTCTAAGAAAATTAGCTCATCACCACAGGTTCAGGAGCTAACAAATAGCAAGGGTCCATAATAAAACAGAACTTAAAGTGTACGACTAGAAAATATAAAGGCAGAGGCTATCTTCAACAAATAGCTCTGAAACAGTGCTTACACAAAAATTACAAATTAAAAACCCTAAAAACATAACAGTAAAATAAAATATCCAAAGAGAAAAAGAAAACTCAGACAGGAAGAAGACCCTACAATGCTTTTTCTCCTCTTTTTATAGCTGATATTCCTTCATGCATAACGGTCTCCACCTCAGCTCGCACGTATGCTCCACTCGATCGTGCGTCTCCCTTGCACGAGTAGCAAACGCACCCAAAGGAATCTCCAGCCATCACTACTAACAACCTCCAGCTCACAAAGTCGACTGAGGGACTTTTTTGGATTTTTCTGTATCTCACAAAAATTGGTTAGGGTTAGTGTTTTGGTTGGTTTGATCACAAAATAAACCGTGGGTGAGGCTAAGGTTTGATGGTTTCTACCGAAATCGAAGGACGGTCTGGATTGGTGAAGGGATTTAGAAAGATCGGTTGAGATGAGGGTCTGGAGGAAGGTGGGTTCGCTTGAACGGTTTGTTGTGCTAGGGTTTTTCTTTCTTATTTCAGCTTTTCACGCTACTGAGTTCTTTTGCTTCCCATTCCTTTTCTTTCTTTTCTGATTTGGGCTCCTCCCAATTTACTTTGTCTCTTCTGGCCTATGTCTTTCTCATTTCCTTTAATTCTTCTTTTCTTCAAGTTGGGCTTCTGATCAGCCCATTCTTCCTTTTCTTCCTTTATTCTTTTCTTTTCTGATTTGTAATATAAACTCCTGCCCAAGATTTTCTTTCTTTTTTCTTTTTTTCTTTGCTTTGCTTGTGGAAATAACAATAATTGGGCCTGAAAAATACAAACATCAGCCCATTAGTAATTAAAATCAGAATCATTCATTTTTTATGCAATTTGGGGTTTATATGACACACAAGATATCCTTTTCATTTCCATTTTAATATCAAACCAATGTTCTAAGTCACAAATAATGAACTTATCACACCCCCAAACTTACATTGTTGCTTGTCCCCAAGGAACAAATTCCAATCAGCAAAAATAAGCATGATTATTCATCAACTATTATCATCACATCTAACCTCATTTCCAATCAAACAAATTTTTAAGATAAGTTCAATGACCTAACTCATGACATAAATTCACAAACTTTGTACATGAAAACAACAGCTATTGAATCAACCAATCAAGCAGCTTGAGTAAACATTCAATTTATCAAAACCACTCAACAAACAGTTTGCAAATCCATGTGCAAGAATGTACTCAATAGCTAATGGAACAACATCAGGCCAAGTTCTGCCTCATCTACCCAAGTGAAGATCTCTCAAAAAAAATAAAAATTTGTTTAAGCCCAAATCCTTACTGGGTTCAATTACCATCTCAATCAACTATTGATCCAATTTTCTTCCCTGCCTTTGTCCATTAACATTATCAATCTCTTCCTGATATCATCCCTTAACCATCTAAACACTCTTCTCTCAATGTCTATATTTACACTACTGACACCTGAGCATTTAAAAAAAATCAAGCTCCTTAATTAGAATCCATCTGCTGTTATGTCATGCACAAATTTTTTTTGAAACTAGGTTTTTTTTTTAACATAACTTTACAAACAGCAAACAAACTTCTAATTGTCAAAACAACAAACATATTCACAAAAAAACTCCACAGCAAATGAAATAAATAAAAAATTTAAAACAAACATGGTACTCAACAAACATGGTACTCTCCCCCAAACTTGAGTTTGTCAGTGTCATCACTAAGCATCCAACATGTTACAAAAATTTACAATAAATCAAAACAGTGTAACCTGAGGACCTGAGGCCAGAAGATGTTCTGGCCTATTCCTCTTTATAATCTGAGTCTCCAGACTAAGATTTATCTACATCTTCAGATTCAGATTCTGATCTTTCCACCTCATCCTCTTCTTCTTGCTCACTGACATCTTCCATAACAGCTTTTGACCGCGGCCTTCATCTCTTCCTTGAGCTAGTTGGTGTATCCTCCTTCTTGGTAGGTTGAGGAGGAGTGTCCTCTTTCCTTGTAGGTTGAGGAGGAGGAGGGCCAGCAGGAAAATTCACAAAAGTGTTGTCCAGCTTTCCCCCAAACTCAGAATTGACTCACTGCAGTAGGTATCAATTGTCTCTCTCATTTGACACCTGTAAAACAATATCAATGTATTAAATTCTCCATTAAAATCAATTATTTTTTTCTTTATTTTTCTTCTGTTATTCGTTTTTTTAACTGGAAGCTATTTTGCAGACTATTCAAACTAACTTTGAGACAATAGGCAGCAACCATACAAATAAAGGAGTCAAAGATAACACACAACAGAAGATAAAAACTAAATAAAAATAAAAATCTAACATGCTTAGTTTATAGTCTTTAGCTAGACTTTTTGCTTTCTTTTCTTGGTAATTTTCAATCAGGCTCTCTTGGGAAGAACAGAACCTTCTCCCTATCATCTCCCAGTAGTGTTTGACCCCTCTTTCACCAGCCTTGATTTTTCTACCATCTTGCTCAACCAGAATTTCCATAGCTTCATGCAAAAAGACTTTAACAACTTGAAAGGGTCCTAACCACCTAGACTTTGGCTTCTCATGAAATAACCTTAGCTGTGAATTAAAAGGTAGAGCTAGTTGCCCTGTATCCCACCACTTCATGACCTCTTTCTGCATGATTGGATTATGTCTTCTTTGTTGCTCAATGAAGTTTCTTTTTGGGTCAATCAATAGAATCTCATGCATGCCTAAGGTTGGGCTAATCCTCTTAACATCTACTATTATCCAATTTTAGGTTTTTTTTTTTAAATCTTTATGCATATTCAACAGATGTTTTTCCTCACAAACAGTGAGTAAACTTGACACACTCACATGCAATGTTTCATTTTTTCTTAAGTGGGCATATCTAAGATTAGTGGGCAGAAGCTTAAGTTCAATGATTAGTTGGACTCCTATGGATGACCAAGGAGATTTTAGCTCTTTTTTAAGCAAACTTGAGGACACAAACTATTTTTCTTTCCAAAGAGGTGCAAGTTTAGATTCCACACAACCTATACTCACCTCTAGATTCTCCTTATCCAGCTCACACTCATTTAAAATAGCCACTTCTATTGGGTCCTTGCCATTCTCCTCTTTAAACTTATCTTTCACCTTGTGGTCAACTATACTCATAAGAGAACAATCATCCATCTCCCTAGGATGCTTCATGGCTTTTAACACATTAAAGCTGACTCTCTCCTCATTCTAATTCAAAGGGAATGGAAGGGGAGACCTATTGCTAATGCTTTCTGGATTTGTTTTAGGCAAAGATATTTTAGGTTCTACCCCTTGCATGTGGCTTTCCTATGCAGGACTCTTAGGCATAGGAATGGTTGGTTCTTGCTCATTTTCTTGGGGATAATTTTCCTTAGCAGCTTTTTGAGGTGCAACCAACTCCTTTTTTACCTCTTCTTCATCTTGAGTAACAAGAATTTTCAGTGCACATGGCTTAACTACATCTTCAGGTTGGATGACCAACCTATCATTTCTTAGCTCAACCATTTTGTCTTCCTCATAACACTCTCTCCTAGGTTCTTCAATGTTGCTAGGGAAAGTACCTAGAGGTTCATTATTTACAGCAATAGCTAACTGACCTATTTGAGTCTCTAAACTCCTAAGAGAGGCAGATGTACTCTGCATAACAGCCTCCAAACTATTTTTCTTAGTTTCATTCTTGACCAAAAAATCTCTAAGCAAGGTTTCTAAGGATGAAGAAGGAAAGTCCACTTACTGGTTTTGAGAGTATTGGGATGTAGGCTGTGCTGCCTAAGGGGTTGTTGCTGGTAGCTTTGAGGAGGAAAATAAGGTATGGGTTGTGCACAAGAGGGGCCGTCTTGCTGCCCATGTCCTTGTGCATACTGGAAACCAGAATTCTGCATCCAACCTTGGTTAAAATTATTGGAAAAATTATTTTCATTTCTATTGTAGTTTCCTACAAAGAAAACAGACTCTGGGTTAGATGGACAGCTTTGAAAGAGGTGTGGACCACTACAATATACACAAGAGACACATGGAATTGGCTGGACAACTTGGTGTTGGATCAATTTGGTCACTATGACTTGATTTCTGGTGTTAATTGAAGTTGAGAGTGCATCAAATTTGGCATAGAGGGCTGCAAAGGAATCTACATCATGCATTCCAAGCACACTCATTTGAGCATCACTTTGACAAGACCATTGAAAATAATTTTGATCCATTTTCTATAAAAGATCAAGGTCTTATAGGAAAATCACACAACAGACACTTAACAGAAAAGAAAACTAACAAGCAAGAGGGAATCTAAGAATAAAAATAGCAACTATAAAAAAATCATGTATCAGAAAAATCTATAATCAAATATGAACAGCAAACCAACAAGCATAACAAACGGAATAAAGGAAACAAAAAAAAAATAGAAACTGAAATCAACAACTAAAAAGAGAAAACAACAATTTAAAAAAAAATTAACAACCAAATTACTACATCATCCCTTGCTAACAGTTATGCAAGTATGCGCGCAAGTATATGCGACAACAAGTAATATAGGGTTTTTATGAGTCCCAGTTATCGTTCCCACAAGGATCTTTGGCGTTTTAACTTGAAATAATTGGTAATTGCTAAACAGAACAAAAATAAAATAAAATAAAGTAAAATTAAATGACTGCTATTCTAACTCAAGTGTAAGAGAAATATTTTTGTGAGGATTTTCTTTTTCAAAGAGAACTTTAGTTGGTGAAAGAATCTCTAACTACTGACTGGAAAATTAAGTAAATGGAAAACTTGTAAATTTTTTTATAATTTTTTTCTTAAAGTTTAAAACAGAAAAGTAAATGCTGATTTGGACGAAAATACAAAAGGATAACAAAAATTGGCTTTGAAAATGGAACTTGGAAGCAATTTGGGTGTCAATTTCCCCTTCCTTCATTTGCCATTAGGATGCTTTGACAAAAAATAGATATTGCTTCCAGCTTAACGAAAATACTGAAATAACTATTGTTTCCCAACAACAGTTTTCTTCCAATAACAACAGATGACATATCCCTATCTCACTGTTGTCATAGGACCTTGAAGTACCATTTCCTCAAGTTACATGGGGGTAGCTTCATCCCTGGAGCCATACCCATTGAGAGAGATCTCTCTCATCTTTCCATGTGCCCACAGTGAGGTCTAGTGTGAGTTATTTCCCAATAATCTCGCACCATTAGGAGTAGCCTATGTGTGGCCATCACATAATAAACTCAGCATAAAAACGCATAGTAAACAAACTGGAATCAACGTACACTTTAAACTTTAAAACATCAACTATTAACAAATGAGTTCCGCGTACTCTTTCAACCCAACTCTAAGAAAATTAGCTCATCACCACAGGTTGAGGAGCTAACAAATAGCAAGGGTCCATAATAAAAACAGAACTTAAAGCGTACAACTAGGAAAATATAAAGGCAGAGGCTATCTTCAACAAATAGCTCTAAAACAGTGCTTACAAAAAAATTACAAATTAAAAACCTAGAAACAGAACTGTAAAAATAAAATATCCAAAGAGAAAAAGAAAAATCAGAGAGGAAGAAGACCTTACAATGCTTTTTCTCCTCTTTTTATAGCTGATCTTCCTTCATGCATAACGGTCTCCACCTCAGCTCGCACGTATGCTCCACTCGATCGTGCGTCTCCCTTGCACGAGTAGCAAACGCACCCAAAGGAAACTCCAGCTAGCACTACTAACAACCTCCAGCTCACCAAGTCGACTGAGGGACTTTTTTGGATTTTTCTGTATCTCACAAAAATTGGTTAGGGTTGGTGTTTTGGTTGGTTTGATCACAAAATAAACCGTGGGTGAGGCTAAGGTTTGATGTTTTCGACCGAAATTGAAGGACGGTCTGGATTGGTGAAGGGATTTAGAAAGATCGGTTGAGATGAGGGTATGGAGGAAGGTGGGTTCGCTTGAAAGGTTTGCTGTGCTAGGGTTTTTCTTTCTTATTTCAGCTTTTTACTTGCTATTTTTTTAATCATTTATCCCCTATAATTTTTTTTCATCTAAACTCGAAATTAATATGTTGTTTTACTATTCTTTGAAAAAAGGAAATAGACCGAGAAAAGAAAAAAGATCAAATATGTTAGAAACTTACAACATTTATAGAAAAAACTAAAAAAAGAAAGAAAATAAAATATAAAAAATTAAATATATCTAATTAAAAAGAAGAAAATAGATTGAGTAGAGAAAAAAGGAGAAGAAAAATAAGATCAAATATATTGAAAACTTACGAGAGTAACAGACAACGCTAAAAAAAAAAGAAGTCTAAATCATAAAAAGAAAATAAACTGAAGACAAAAAGAGAGAGACCATATGTCTAAATAAATAAAAAATAGATTGAGGAAAAATAAAATAAAAAATAAGACCAAATATTTTGGAAATTAACAACAGTGATTTCTTTTTCATTTACTTTTTTTTATCTTTTTTTTCTTCCATTTTTTTTAACAATGATATAATAGACTACAAGTGAAAAAAATAAAAATAGAGGGTGCGGGGAAATAGAAGACCAAACATATATAAATAAAAAAAACACTAAAATAACGAAGAAAAAATAGAAAAAAATTAATATCAAATATGTTGGTTATAAGGGTTATTTCTTTTTTGTTTTATTTTTTTGTCTTATTTATTCTTCTATTTGTTTTTTTGTCTTCGGTCTATTTTCTTCTATTTGATTTAGACTATTTTAATTGTTTTAAATTTTAGTCTTTTTTGACAGTGTTGTACATTTAAATATATTTAATTAGTCTTATTATTTCTTCTGTTTTTTCCCTTGTTCTATTTTCTTCTTTTTTATTTCTACATATTTGGTCTTTTTTTATTTCTTTTTTGTTTTCAGTCTATTTTTTTTCTTTTTGATTTATACTCTTTTTATCCTTTTTGAATTTTGGTCTTTTTTGTTATTTTTATAAGCTTTTCACATATTTAGGCTTATTTTTTCTTCTACTTTTTTGTCATTGATTTATGTTCTTCTTTTTAATTTAACATATTTGATATATTTTTTCCCTTCTATTTTGCATTTTTTTATTTTTAGTCTTTTCTATAAATGTTGTAAATTTCTAGCTTATTTGGTCTTTATTTTATTTTATTTTATTTTTGTCCTCAGTCTATTCTCTTCTTCTCAGCAAAGTAAAATAGAAAAATTAATTTAATTTCTAACGGTATTAAGAATGAGTTTTGATAATAATAAAAAAGTAATAAAAGGTTGTTTAGTAGAGAAGAAATATTTTTTACCCGAAAATCACGATTCTCGGGAATATGGTGGAAAAATAAGTTTTCCAAAAATATTATCAAAAAGTTGTTTGATGGGCCAAATATTACCAGAATTTTTATCAGAATTTTCACATCTAATTTTTTATTTTCATGGAAAGTTAGATTGAATGGTATTTTTGTTTATATTTTATACACACAAAACAAAATCTCAAGAAAATCATATTCCTAAGAAAAAATTTCAGAAATCTTCTATCAAATATAGATACAACACAAATGTAGTAAACCAGATTATGGCTATTCCTCATCCTGATGGGGAAGCAGGAGAAGATTGTGTTAGCTGGAGAAATTTGCTTCCAGGTCAGTCTATAGTTAAATCGGCTTATAGAAATCTGACCTGTCCTAACTCCCTCTCTAGTGATAGCTGCTGGGACCGGATATGGAGTTGGAAAGGGAAAGAGAGAGTTAAGCTTCTTTTGTGGAAAATGCTCCATGGTAGGATGCTAACTAAAGACTATATCAGCAAATGGAGTGATTCCTATAATAGCTGCCCCTCTTGTCCTGATCTAGCGGAGACCCTGCTCCATGCTTTTAGAGACTGTAATAAAGCTAAAAAGGTCTGGCTAATACCTTTGTTGCATCCTCTTCCTCCTGGTTTTTTCACCTCAAGCTGTTCCAAAGAGTGGATTATCCTCAATTTGAATATAAAGAATACCCATGCCAAGGACTGGAGGGACTTTTTCTTTACCGTTTGTAATTTCTTATGGTATTGGAGAAATAAAGAGCTTCATGAAGGCTTTGTAAAGAGACCTGAAGACCCTTCTCCTTGTATTGCTGAATCAATTGGAGAGTTAAGGTGTTGTAACAAAAAATGGTTAACAAAAGTTGATCCTATATACCCCCATCAGATCCTCCCCTGCCTGGATTGCTCCAACTCAAGGTTATTTAAAATTAAATGTTGATGGTGCAGTTTCTAATGAGAGAGCTGCATGTGGGGGATTATTGAGAGACTGGGAGGGGAATTGGGTTTCTGGTTTCTCTGTCTTTATTGGTTCCTGCTCCCCTTTGCAAGTTGAACTCTGGGCTATTTTACATGGGTTGGAGTTTGCTTGGAAATCTGGTTGGAAGAAAATTATTCTTGAATCAGATTCTGCTCAAGCCATTGGCCTTCTTACCATGACTGGTAATGACACTCGAAAGCTACCTCTGGTAACTAAGATTCGAGCTGCTCTCATAAGGATTGGTCTGTCTTGTTGAAGCATATTTCTAGGACCTGTACTCATTGTGCGGACTGGCTAGCGAAGAAAGCAATGGATGATCCTTTTGGTTTATCCACTATTACATCCCCTCACAGTGAGCTACTTAATCTTCTTACCGCTGATATGCTGGATCCGGGAGTCATCACTCCAGCTGCAAGATGCTGAGTTTGTTTCTTCTGAGTCGATGGTTTTTAGTTTTCTTTCTGTCTTGCTTTTTCCTGTTATTGTTTGTTTTCTTTTGTTTCGTTTTGTCTGTTTCGTGGGGCAATGCCCCATGTATTTACCAAAAAAAAAAAAAACTCTCGTTCATAATTAATATTTAATATTATATTTTTAAGTACTAATTTAATATTATTTTAAGAATAAATTTAATGACATAAATTGATACTTAAAGATCATTTTAAGATATTTATAAACAGAATACTAACTTGATGAAACATATATATTCAAAATGTCAAAGGAAATATTTACTTTGAGAAAAAATTAATGGTTTTAATTTAATTTGGTCAAGTCTTTGTCACTTCCCCTCAACCTTCTGTTGTGCTCCGCACAATTTGAAATAATGATGATCTTTCTACTTAAATTTTTATTTCTGTTTTGTTTATTGTTATGTGGGACTGACCGAGGAAGGCGAAGGGATCACATGGAGAACAATAACTACAAACCATTTCCACTTGCCATCTCCCCAAAATACAATCCAAATGATTTTGGAAATGGATCTATGTGGAACAAAAATATGATATGGTAATGTGGGAAGATCACAACCATATGAAGATAAATCAACGGTTATAATTTGTAATTATCTATTTTAACTACCTTTTATGATTTTCTTTTTTTGAAGATTTTTTTAAAAGTTAAAATTATTTTAAATCTGAATGAAATACATAAAAATACTATTTATAAAAAATCACTTGAATGTTAAAATATAAAATTGCTAAAAAAATATGTGATTATAAAAGTGATGGTGGTGGGATTGGAGGGTGGATTAGGCAAAATTAAAGTTTAAAGAAAATTTAGTTTTTTTTTTTTAACAAAAAAATTTTAGTTTTTGATTACTTAAAAATATTATTTTAGTTTTTTTTTTAAGTTGCATCCAAATGCACATATTAAATAAAAAAACACTTTTATTTTGAAAAAAATTGCTTCTTGATGATAAAATGCTCATTCAAACGCATTCTAATTACAAAAATATGTATAAAAAGTGTAAATTGATTGGGTTAAGCTTCAGCCTAAACAAGTTAAGCTTGTTTAAAATATTTTGAGCTTACCAAAAATAAAATAAAATTTGAACTTGATTTAATCTGTTAATAGGCTAAATTATATCTCTGACATTATCTATTTTTAAAAAATAAATTTTTTGGTCTTCCCTATCAAACCTACTAATTTTAATTGTAATGAATCAAGCACGATTATTTACGAAATAAAAATATAAAAATAAGTAATAATAACTCTTCGAAATACCAAATAATCTTTTCAAAATATTTTTCGTTGAGAAATTAAGTAAAGATAATTTCTCTCTCCAAAATTGAGTATTCAACATAACACTTAATATAAATTACTCAATCGCTTATCAGTAATCATTTTTAATAGCTTAAAATTTATACCTTATAATAGTATAAAAAGTATAATTGGGTAACCAACTCAAGGATTCTTTATTAGTACATGTTATTTTGTAAAACTTAATTTCAACTAAGATTGTTTATTTATTTATATTTTTGCAAATAGTACATGGTGAATTACAACTTTGTTTGACTCGCAAATCTTTTCTTTTTATTTTTTTTATTTTTTAAAACATCATATATCTTTCATACGAGGCAAAAAAAAATTCAGGATAGATCTAAGATTAAGGCTTTAAACCTTTTTCAATGTTGATGCTTGTTAAAATCAGAACACATTTTAACCGTTATTTCCTCAATCTTAATGGTTGTAATCTTATCGAGATCAAATTTATTAATTAATTATTAATTTGCAATAAATTATAAGCTAAAGCTAAAAAAAGAGCTTAAAAATAAAAGCTAAAAGCTGTTTGTTAATTACATAAAAAATTTAGCTTAAAAGTTACTTAAATGCACACCTTTTTCTAAACATTAATCGTTTAACTCTTCATAAAAAAAAACACTTTTTGAACAATAGGTAGATTAAAAAAAGATTAAGCTTTTAACTTTTAGCTTTTTCGAAATTCAATATTAAAAGAAAGAAAAGATTCTCGCGTTTTTATATTTAATTTTCATATTTTATAGCTTAAAAAAAAACAAAGGATATGGGAACTTCTACTTGCTGACTCCAGCCTGGCCTTGAACTGCATTGAGTTTCTAACAGAACAAGACAAGACGTCTAGTGTTTGTCACACTGTCGTTTGTTAAGTTATTTTTTATGTCATGAATATGGTGGCTACTGCTTTTTATTTCATCTAGTTTTGCTTCATCCACCCACCTTTTGCCGCACTAATTAATTTGCTTTTAGCTAAAAGATTTTTATAACTTCTTAATATATTTTTTCAAAAAAATTATTATTATTATTATTATTATCAAACATGTTTTACATACAAAATAAAAGCAAAAGACTCAGAAAATGAAAGATACATATATAAATCTCATAAAATTATAAAATCTTATTTTAGTGTAAGCTCATAAGTGTGATTCAAGATAGTTTTAATTATGTGACTGCGCCAAGCGTCCCTGTCAATATCTAACATCCTTTAGTTAGGAGATTCATACCTTCGCGTAGTATTCATATTCTCAATTTAATACTGAAAAGGATGTTTCTCACCCTGTTTCAATCAAGAACTAAGTTAACTAACTGATAATTTCCCTGCAATTATAAGATCCAAAACTCAAAACAAATGAGAAGTTTCCTAGAAAAGACTACCCCCCAAAAAAAGATTTGTTTTTGTTTAAATTGGTCAGCTATTAAAGACAACATTTTCCAAATGAAAGGCAATGTATACCAGATGATCTTTTGTATATCTGTAGAAGGTTATATTTGTCATTAACAAAGTGACACTTAGATAAAAAAACAATTTCTTTTCTTTTCATAAACATGACAATCATTCTTCATTTTTTATTGAATAGATGTACTGAGTGAATGATACACGGTAATACCATAGATATCTCCATATATACCATGCACTTCACATCTGATTAGAAAGTACCATTTTTTATAGCACACTAAAAGCAGGCACATGATAGGGTATGTTGGATAGTCAAATCATGGCAACAGCAGTAGGGTTAATTGAAAAATCATAGCTGAGGCAGGTTTTGGATCGGAACAAAAAGTAACACTCTGAGACCTGAAACTGAGAGAATCAAAGTACCATATATTGCAGAAAATAACTCTGAACCATAAATATGATATTCATGATATATATATATATATATATATATATATATATATATATATATATATATATATATATATAATACTTTTTTCTTACCTACCTAAATCACACAGACCTATACATTTAATTAACAAAATTTCTCTTTTCTCATATCATATGAGATAATATCTCTCATATTATAAACACAACAAGTGATAAGTCCCGTCATTTATTAAAAAAATAAAAAATAAAAAGAAAATAACATATATTTCGATGTCTCACAACATAAGAGAACAATCTCTAACAACATGAGAAAATAATTTCCCTTAAAAAAATATTTCAATCATTATTTTATGGGATTAACGTGTCTCATATTATAGAGATAATTTTAACTTCTACACACATTAAAATATGTAGGATCTATACGAGGCTATGTGAAGAAAAAAAATAATAATAATTCTCACGTACTTATTTTATACACAAAGAAAGAAAGTTTTCAGCTAGTCAATTTCTATGTGACCTTTTCTTTCAATGCAGGAAAAAAAAAGAAGCAAACTATTACAAGACATTTTCAATTCTGTCTTTCTTGGTGGGTAAAGAGTTGCCAATATTTTTGAATCCAAAAATTTTCAAAGCAAGGATTGGCATCCAACCCCACAAGATTCAATTGTTAAAAGAATCCATTCAAAGTTTCACGGTCTCTTGCAGCACAATTAAATATTCATAAAAATAATAATTAAAACAAGAAAAAAGTTGTTCTGTTCTCACATTGCATGTGGATTTGTGGAACCCCTCTTCACCCCATACACATTATATAAGAGTTTGGATTCCCCCCTTTTTTTTTTCTCTCCATTGTACAGAGAATCACGGGGAGGGAACGAAACCCAAGAAAATGATGGGTTTATTGGTAGCAGTACTATCACATGCTCTGTTATTAACTCTGTTTCTGTTTTCTCACCATACAAAAGCAGAGGATTTTGATTTGTTCAGTAATGCAACCAGTTTCAGAAGCAGAAACCTTGCAGGAACATGCAACTGGTTCAGTGGAAAATGGGTCTATGATGTTTCATATCCTCTCTATGACCCTTCTAAGTGTCCCTTCATAGATCCACAATTCAATTGCCAGAAGTATGGTCGCCCAGATAAACTGTACCAGAAATATAGGTGGATGCCATTTTCTTGTCCCTTACCAAGGTACTTTTTATTTTTCATTGTTTGTTTTTTTTTTTTTTTTTTTTTTTTACCATGTTGTGTTCTTAGGTTGGTGTTGGTGTTAGTGGCTAAATGGGGTTATGAGATTGTTCTCCAGGTTCAATGGATTGGAGTTATTGAAGGGATATAGGGGGAAGAAGATTATGTTTGTTGGTGACTCCTTGAGCTTAAACCAGTTCAATTCATTGGCGTGTATGATTTATGCTTGGGTACCAAATTCCAGGACCACATTCAGACAGAAAGATGCTCTTTCCTCAGTGACATTTGAGGTGGGTTCTTTCGTTTTTTTGCTTTTCTTTTTTCTTTTTCTATCAATGTTTTTAAACTTTTGCAATGAAATAGGGTGCAGGCAATGAATTTTTTTTTTATTTTTTTTGCCTTTTGGGGTGTTGTCCATGAAAGTCCTGTCATGTTCTCTTTTGCTTTCAAGTTTTAATTCAAAGTTGAAAACTTTTTCAGTAATTTCCCCGTTTAAACTCAAACTCTGCTGCTTTCAAATCTAATCCATTTTGGGGTATTATAAACCTGCTCGGTACTTGGTATGGTGCATATTTTTGTGTTCCTGTGAACACTGAAGCAGTGTTGAGCAAAAAGGTACCCGGCCGGGTCGATCCGGTGACCCGGAAACTTTGCCTTTTGTTGGACACATTTCTGATTTGTTCAAATTTAAGAAAACCCGGCCAAACCGGTCAAAACCGGTGTTTTTCACCCGGTCGGGTCATGCATTAAAAAAAAGTAACCAAAATTATTTCATCTTGTCAAAAAAATGTAGAACTCATTTTAATTATTTTTTTGTAATTTTATTTGCTAATATACATTTCTACAATGACCTCCAATTTCAGCTTCTAATATTGGACTAATTTGTGAAATAATAAATTAAGAGATTATGACATATGTCATTTTTAATGTAAGTGAACTTGAAAAATATGAGTTCAATGTCATTGAGAGGTATGTTTACAGGGATTCTGAGTTGAAATTTAAATTGACATAAAAATAGTATACATTTTTATTTATTTATGCTTCATGTTTTTGAGCTTATTTAATAAACCTTGTTTAATTCATTTTAGATATGGAAAGTATAATTGAATTTATATGTTCATATTTAAATATATTTTTATATATCTCTATATATCCGGGTCAACCGGTCCGACCAGTGACCCACCGATCCGACCAATGACCCAATACCCCGACCGGGTCAATGCCCGGGCCGGGTTTAATAGCACTGAAGTGTGAGCAATAAAGGTAGGATGTGATTGGTGGGAAACTTTGCCTTTTGTTGGACACATTTCTGATTTGTTAATTTAAGAGAACAACGAGTGTTTTTCATCTGATTTTATTTTTTATATATTCATAAAAATACATGGGATTTATTTTATTTTTTCTTTTTACATGGGTCTTGTATAATCTTACGTATGTATGTGAAATGAAATTATTTCATACAATATAAAAAATATTAATCCTTTTTAAGAGATAATAAATGTTAGTTTATCAATTTGCCTTTATTTTTATTTTTTATTTTTTAGGGGTATTATCCATTTAAGTTTTGTTTTCTTTGAAGTTTCAACTCAAAAAACTTTTTGAGTCATTCCCAAGTTTCATCTCAAATTCTACTAACCTCAAGTCTGATCCACTTTGGGTATTGTAAGCCTTAAGCTCAGGATTTGGTGATAGATATAGGGTTTTATGTTTATTATGTAATATAACATAATTTCTTTTTTCTACACACACATTAAAGAGATGGAGTCCACATATTTTTCTTTCTCTCTCATCATTCCATTTTCTCTCTCCCTTTTATCATGTGTGTTGGAAACATAAATTAAGTTACGTAACATAACATTAATAAAACCACCTATAGTTATATGGTGGCTAATGGGAAGCAAGGGGTGTGAGCAATAAAGGTGGGATGTGATTGGTGAGAGCCTTTGCCTTTCCTTGGGGAGATTTCTGACTGTTAATTTAAGAGATAATAAATGTTTGTCTCTTAATATACTTTAACAGTTCTGTTACTCTTTCTACCAAATTCAAACGTGCACATAATTTTCTCAGCTAGATCAAGAAAGCCAAAAACAAATAATATTTATTTATGAAATTTTACTATTACTTGAACAAATGTGGAGTTTCATTTGCCACAGATTCATTTGGTTATGCTGGAAATAGTAAAACCTTTATTCTTACTTATAATCAAAGTTTGCTAAAACTTCATATTATTCTTTTTGTGTTTTTTAAAACCAAGTTGTGCTCCCAATTGTCAAAATACATTTGCTTTATGCAAAAACTTTGTCAAACTAATGTCTCAATTAGCAATGATTAGTGTTGGGGATATAGTTTTCCCTCCAATATTTGCTGTGGTCCATTGGGATCAAATCCATTATTGAAATAGCGCAGCTAACATCATTAGTTGTAACTAAATTATGAGTAAAACAACTACTATATATTAACAAAGCCATTTTCTGCAAATTCAATGATTGATAATTTGATATTTGCTTTTTCTTTCACTCTCCTCCTATCAGACAATCTATATATGCTTCATTATGCTTGTTTATAATATAAGCTTCCATAATGCTATTTACATAAATATTACATGTAAAATTATCCATAATTACATGAGGGTTAATTGAGTTTATAAAGAAAATATATAAAAAAAAGAAGTTAAACGAGATTAACTTATATCATAAGTTTACAACTGTATAGATTGACACTGCAAGAGTAACATTAAACATTAAGCTTCTCACCTTCTGGGTATCTTCGGAAACTCATATAATTAGTAATTTAAGTCCTTAATGTCTTACAAAATGGACTACTTGTGGTTTAATACAGACACATTTTTGTGCTTCTACTTTTACTCCATAAATTCAGTGTACTGCAAAGGGTAAAAATTAGACCACTTCTCTGTGATAAGGAAGGGTCCCTTTTTGGCCTTTTATACTATTAAAATAGAGGAACATTATTTTTTTCCCCCAACTGTTCATCATTAACCCAATTAGTTCAATTTGAACATTTAAGTTATTTATCAGTTGAATCAATGTTTCTTGGTAAATAGAGTATCAATATTGTGACTAGATGGTAATAAATTCTAAGGCTTCATATCCTCTTAAAATCTCAACATAATAAAAGTCTAGCATATTGGGCTATCTTTTTATTATTATTTTTTATTAGAATTTGGTAGAGATTGGAGAGGTTGGTTAAGAACTAAATCTACTTCAATGGGAAGTTTTACCAAATGAAAAAATTGATTAAAATAAAAGGGTGCTTATGTTAATATCACTACTCACATGTCACAACACAAATGCTGTGTATTTTTTCAGGACTACGGCCTTGAGTTATTTCTGTACCGTACAGCATATTTGGTGGACCTTGATCATGAGAAAGTTGGACGAGTTTTGAAGCTTGACTCAATCATAAATGGTGACGCTTGGAGAGGGATGGACGTGCTGATCTTCAACACGTGGCATTGGTGGACCCACACCGGAAGCGCACAACCGTACGATCATTCTTTCACTTCTTCTTCATCATCATCATCATATATATATATATATATATATATATATATATATATATGTGTGTGTGTGTGTGGGAGGCAGGATATTCTTACACTGGTGTGGTGTAAGAGTTAGAAGTCTTACACTCAATTTTGACCATTGATCCTGATAGGAATAGTGAGAACCAAGGCCCAACAGCAAATCAAAGCCCAATCATAGATAAAGGAAAAGGAAGAGAATCAATATTGGTTTATCAAAGGAGGAAAAAGGGAAATAAAACATTGTAGTTGGTTATTAAAAGGTGGGGACGTGTGACAAGTAGTGGGGAGGTTTATACTTGCAGTTATAGTGAGAGAATATAGTTTGTTATTTTTACCTTTTTGGGTTGTTATAAGGGAAAAGAGGGGAAGGGAAGGATATGGAATGTTTTGGTAATTCACCTACTGGTGTATCAGGGACTTTGGGGAGAAATTACCCATAGTAGGGAGCTTGGCTCTTTGTCATTCTTGTTGATTAAATTCCTGTAATTGTTTTCTTCCAATTAATATACAGAGTGTTTTTCTTTTCAATTGGTAAGGATATTGAATTCTTATCAAATTGGTGCTTTCATTGAGAGTTGAGAGTTGAGAGTTGTTTATGCTCACCAGGATGACGTCTCAGAGGATAGATTTGCTTGACGCACGAATGACTGCAGTGGAAAATTCACTTCGTTCCCAGGAGACGCTTCTCCGCTCACAGGATGTGACGACCAAGGGTCACTCTAGCCAACTATCGGATCACTCCGTCAAGTTGGGTGCCCCGGTTACTAGTGTTGCCGAGATTGCACATAGTTTACAGACGTTGCACGCAGAGGTACGCGAGGGATTCCAACACCGACAATCCCCATCGGAGATCCCAGTGGTCACCACGGCCGGAAGTAGCCAGACGTCGAAGAACAAGACGACGACAAACCGCGAAGAAAACGTCACGGTGGTTCACGGTGAGAACCAAGGGGATGATTACCGAATTAAGGCAAAGAGGATTGAGCTCCCAGTTTTTTCCGGCACAGACCCAGTAGGATGGGTGGCTCGAGCTGAAGCTTATTTTGCTGTCCAGGGCACTCCACCTACCATGCGCATCCAATATGCCCAAATATGCATGGAAGGATCCACCTGGCACTGGTTCAAGGTGCTTAAGGAGTCCGATGCCCAACTGGATTGGGAACGATTTAAACACGCTTTGTTTGATCGTTATGGGGAAGGCCATTTTGGAAATCCTTTCGCTCAACTGAAGGAACTATTACAAGAAGGAACGGTTGATGACTATGTGGAGGCCTTCGAAATGCTGGCTGCTCAGATTCCACCCATGCCGGATGAGCAATATATGGGTCTGTTCGCCGGTGGACTCAAGGAAGAAATCAAGCTCGAAGTTCTTTCCCTCGAGCCTCAAACTCGTTACAAGCTCATATCGCTGGCAAAAATGGTGGAACGAAAGCTGCAAGGAGGAAGATGGAAACAACCACCGCGTGATTCGAATCCTTTTCGTCGCGGTGTGGTTGTTGTGCCAACGGAGCGACTCACCAACAAGTTTACAAATAACGGAACCCAGGCCCAAGTAAATAAACCTGAAGACAGGCCCAATAGGCCAGGGGACAAACGAAGTGGGCCCAATCTTAAAGGGTTCAGAAATCTCTCGCACCAAGAGATGACGGAACGCAGGGCCAAGGGCCTCTGTTTTAAATGTGGGCAAACTTATAGCCCAACTCATCAGTGTCCAGATAAACAGCTGCGGTTGTTGGTCTGGGAAGAAAATGACACGATAGAAGATTCTAGCACCTCTCTTGCTACAGAGGAAAAGGACGGGTCCGACGAGTGGGAGCTGGTTTGCAACCATGTTCGCTGTGACGAAGGGAACAACGGCGATCCAGAAGGCGGTGCTGCAATCCAGGCTAAAACCATGAAAATCGAAGGAGAGCTGGAGGGATTCCCAATCCTGGTGCTGATCGATAGCGGAGCCAGCCATAACTTTATCGCTCCTGAACTAGTTGACTCGCTCAACTTGTCGGTCAACAACACCAAGGAGTTTAGCGTTTGCTTAGGGGATGGAAGCAGGAGGGTCTCCAAAGGCAGATGTACCGCGCTTAATCTTCGATTGGGGCGACATCATTTGACGGTAGGAGCTTATCTTCTAGATCTGGGAGGGATTGACCTAATTTTGGGGATGGAGTGGTTGGAGACGTTAGGAGAGGTGTGCCAAGACTGGAAAAGGAAGACGATGCAGTTCTTCCATCAAGGAAAGACCATTCTTCTACGCGGGTACCAAATACGTACTGGGGCTCAACCTATAGCTCTGAAGGGGCTGTTGCATGAGGTTAGAGGAGATGAGGCCAGAGGAGAGGAGACCAAAGGAGATCTGACTGGAGACAAGACGTCGGAGACTCAGTTATCTACACGTTTGACTGAGGAACAAAAGCTAAATCTCACAAGCATACTCAGTCAGTTCCAGAATGTGTTCACCAAGAAACAGGGGCTGCCTCCATTCCGGAACCATGATCATGCCATCAACTTGATTCCAGGTACTAACCCAGTATGTGTTCGTCCCTACCGCTATGCCCATCACCATAAGGATGAGATCGAACGACAAGTGAAGGAATTATTACAAGAAGGGGAGATCAAACACAGCATTAGCCCTTTCTCAAGCCCAGTCATCTTGGTTAAAAAAAAAGATGGCACCTGGAGGATGTGTGTGGACTATAGAGCCTTAAACAAGGTCACCATTCCAGATAAGTATCCCATTCCTACCATCAGTGAGTTATTGGATGAACTGTATGGTGCGAAATATTTTTCTAAAATTGATTTAAAGTCTGGTTTTCACCAAATTCGAGTGAGACCAGAAGATACACCAAAAACTGCTTTTCGTACACATGATGGGCATTATGAGTATCTTGTTATGCCTTTCGGTTTAACAAATGCCCCATCCACTTTTCAGTCCACCATGAATTCCGTATTCAGGGACAAGCTCCGACAACATGTTTTAGTGTTTTTTGACGATATCCTCGTGTATAGCTCCTCATGGGAAGCTCACTTATGCCATTTGGCAGAGGTTTTGACCTTATTGCAGGAGAATCATCTTGTTGCTCAGCCAAAGAAATGTAGCTTTGGGGAGGAGTCCGTGGAGTATTTGGGCCACGTCATCTCTTACCAAGGAGTGGCAATGGAACCATCCAAAATCCAAGCGGTACTGAATTGGCCACAGCCCTATAATGTCAAGGGCGTTCGCGGATTTTTGGGGCTAACGGGTTACTACCGGCGGTTCATCAAGGACTACGGCAAGATTGCTCAACCACTGACTGAACTCACCAAAAAGGATGGTTTTGTTTGGGGTGAGGCAGCCAAGGCAGCTTTTGATCAATTGAAGAAGCTCCTCACGTCTGCCCCAGTGTTGGCTCTTCCAGATTTCTCTAAAGAATTCATAATTGAATGTGATGCTTCTGGGTCTGGTCTAGGTGCTGTATTAATGCAGGAGAAACAACCAATAGCTTATTTCAGCAAAGCTCTCGCCCCTAGGAACCTTGCCAAATCAGTATATGAGAAAGAGATTATGGCTTTGGCCCTTGCCATCCAACACTGGCGTCCATACCTTTTGGGTCGTTCCTTTAAGGTATATACAGATCATAAGAGCTTAAGACACCTATTGACTCAGCGAATCACTACATCCGATCAGCATTGTTGGCTGTCCAAATTAATGGGGTATCAATTTGAGGTAATATATAAGCCCGGACCCGAAAATAAGGCTGCTGATGCCCTTTCCAGAATGAGGGAACCTGCGGACTGTGAGTTTTCTAGCATCATTTCCAGCCCATATTGGTTGGATTTGGGAATTGTTAAGGATGAGTACAAGTCTGATCCTTTTCTACAAGAGATAATAGCAGCCAAAGTAACTAATTCAGAGGTTCCTGTTGACTATAATTGGCAGGGCGACCTGTTGTTTTACAAGGGCCGCATGGTCTTGTCTTCACAGTCTTCTCTCATCCCTACATTGATGCACGAGTTTCATTCGTCCCCTACAGGAGGACACTCGGGTTTCACTCGCACATATAAGCGGCTTGCTAGTGGTTTGTTTTGGAAAGGAATGCAAAAACAGATCATGGCATTTGTGAAATCATGTGATGTGTGTCAAAGGAATAAACATCAGACTTTGGCTCCTGCTGGGCTTTTACAACCTTTGCCAGTACCTCAACTGGTTTGGGAAGATGTCTCCATAGATTTCATATCCGGGCTGCCCAAATCAAATGGTTATGAGGTGATTTTTGTGGTGGTGGATCGTTTGAGTAAGTATGCTCATTTTATTTTGGTCAAACGGCCGTTTACTGCTAAGACTATTGCTGAGTTATTTGTTAAGGAAGTAGTACGTCTCCATGGAATACCAAGGTCTGTTGTCAGTGACCGTGACCCCCTCTTCCTTAGCAATTTTTGGAAGGAATTATTTCGTTTGCAGGGTACTAAGCTGAAAATGAGTACTTCCTATCATCCGCAAACGGACGGACAAACAGAAGTAGTGAATCGTTGCTTGGAGACATACCTACGTTGTTTCGCTTCGGAACAGCCCAAACTTTGGTCTCTTTGGATATCTTGGGCCGAATTCTGGTATAATACTTCCTTTCATAGCTCCATCAATACTACTCCTTTTACTGCTGTGTATGGTCGCCCTCCTCCCAATATTACACACTACTTGATGGGCGAAACTCAAATGGAGGCTGTTTCAAGAGTCTTATATGACAGGGACGAAGCCTTGCGCCAATTAAAGTACCATCTAATTCGTGCTCAATCTTCCATGAAAAAACAAGCGGATGTTCACCGACGGGAGCTAGTGTTCGCTGTTGGAGATTGGGTATATGTGAAATTGAGACCCCATAGACAGATGTCTGTTTCTAGACGGATAAATCCTAAACTTGCTGCACGTTTTTATGGACCATTTCAAATATTAGAGAGGGTGGGAGCCGTGGCCTACAAGTTGCTTCTCCCCGTAGGATCCCGCATCCACTCTGTTTTTCATGTGTCCCAATTAAGAAGAGCGATTGGCACAGTAATTTCTGCGGGTGCACTGCCAACAGATCTTGCAGTAGATGAGATGGCCGTTCCTGAACCTGAGTCTGTATTGGCGGTCCGAAACTCCACAGCTGGGGACAATTCACAAGCCGAATGGTTGATTCTTTGGAAAGGTAAGCCGGTAGAAGAGGCTACATGGATGAAAGCTGCGGACGTCCAGGGCCAATTTCCTCAATTTTGCCTTGAGGACAAGGCAACTTCTATAGAGGGTGGTATTGATAGGAATAGTGAGAACCAAGGCCCAACAGCAAATCAAAGCCCAATCATAGATAAAGGAAAAGGAAGAGAATCAATATTGGTTTATCAAAGGAGGAAAAAGGGAAATAAAATATTGTAGTTGGTTATTAAAAGGTGGGGACGTGTGACAAGTAGTGGGGAGGTTTATACTTGCAGTTATAGTGAGAGAATATAGTTTGTTATTTTTACCTTTTTGGGTTGTTATAAGGGAAAAGAGGGGAAGGGAAGGATATGCAATGTTTTGGTAATTCACCTACTGGTGTATCAGGGACTTTGGGGAGAAATTACCCATAGTAGGGAGCTTGGCTCTTTGTCATTCTTGTTGATTAAATTCCTGTAATTGTTTTCTTCCAATTAATATACAGAGTGTTTTTCTTTTCAATTGGTAAGGATATTGAATTCTTATCAACTACTTATAACAATACATGAAGGAAAGATGCACCAACATCACTCCAATAAAATAAGGATTAATCATTGATCTGGTTGGTGAGATTCAGAACAAAAAGACAGACCTTGGCAGTTGGAATATCATACTTATCACATAAATGCTTCATGAAATTCTTAGAACCTTCCAAAGCAGCAGCCTCTGCGGATGGGCCAAAAGTTGGGATTCCTGCCTTAATTAAATAATTTGAAAGACCTGAAACAAGTGGAGCCTCGGGTCCGACAACAACTAGTCCCACCCCCCATTTACGACAAAATGAGACTACTGCTGCTCCATCATAAACATCAAGGTCTGAAATACAAGTAGCATTTCCTGAGCTGGAAATTCCTGCATTGCCTGGGGCACAAAATACAGCATCACAGGATGGTGATCGTTGCAAGGCATAGCAAAGTGCGTGTTCACGTCCCCCTCCACCAATAACCAGAACAACTACCCTATCTTCTCAGGCATAAGAAACAAAAAAGTAAATGAAATAAAGTGAGTAAATAATTCATATATAAGACATCTAATCTTCTTGACTCTGCAATCATAACAACAACAGAAGACAATGAAACTATCAGCAAGATGCATGCACCTTTACCCATAAAATATGTTGTGTCAATCCAGAAAACAATGAAAGAGAATGACCAAAGTCATGGAACAAAAACCTTTTAACTCAACGACCCATTCAGTAGAAACAAAAGTTCCTATCGTCAGCAGCTTATCAATTACTCAAAATTCAAAACTTTGTTCCATTCATATACTAAGTGTTTGCTCTAGTTCATTGGGAATAAAGATTGGATAAAAATAAACCACAATGACCTACACTCAATTAGCATTTACTCCATACTACTGTATATCCTTAATGATTTCCAGAAACACAGTGAAAACAAATAATGATTTCAGATTGATAAAGTCTCTTAAAAAATGCAAACCATAAAAAAAGAAAAAGTTGTGGCTGGTTGATGAAAGTATATAATACAACAAAGACAAAGGGAATTAAGAGATTGAGTAAATGCAGCGCTTACGATAATCGTTCCTTGTCTCAAAGCCAAGAGAAGCTGATGGCTTTGAATTCTGAACAGCACATTTGAAAACACTGTGGAATGAGCGCGAGCACGTATCCCAACCAAAACTAGGATCAGTAAAGCTCAAATTGAAGGTCTCAAAAGAGAGAGAAGAAAACTTAGGTAAAATACAATTAGAGTGGTGTCTGAAGCCAAATGTCTTAGAAACTCCATGCTTAGTGCATCCATGAAGATTCAAAGAAGCTCCAACATTGAAGGTGGCGCAAGACATTCTACTACCCACTTGGGTTTTAACCACAAAACCTACTCGGTGATTTTATCAAACAGCTCGTGTGTTATTTAGAACACAAAAAGTTGAAGTCTTTGCCTAGTGGGTGTGCTGTGCTGTTCAGATTAAGATGAGTTTCAGAGTGAAGTGGCGTGAAACACCCAAAAGAAGGGAAACATTTAATATGCTTCACGAGCGCCGAATCTTTTGGTACTCCCTCACACAATATTAATTTCCTTTTTTTTATTTCTATTAATTTTTTCACTTTTTCCATTTTATCCTTGTATTTACATTAAGAACCACCTAAAAATGGTGATTCCAGTTTACTTTAAATAACCTCTAAAAGAAGAGAGTGACAAACTCGTGCAGCCTCCACCGTGTAAACTGCTGCCTCCTCGGATGCTTCAGAAACAAGTCAAAAACAGTATTACCCAATGAACAAAGTGATGCCTCTTATGCTTCGCAAAAGCCTTTGTCGTTTTAAAAATATAATTTTTACTAAAAGTTTCAAGAGAGAATATATTTACAACACTTTTTTTGGCTTATAATATTTTATAATCAAATTTTAATAGTTAATTTTTTATTAATTTAACGTTATAATTTATTATGATTAATAATTAATTAATAATTGTAACTGATAAGTATCTAAGACACTATATTGTTAATATTAAAATTACTTTAAATAATGATTAATATGATTATTAATATAGTGTTAATTATTAAATCTAAAAAATATTAAAATACCAACAAGTAGATAAGATTCTAATCCCTTTTCAGATTGTTTCAGTTTGTTTCAAGTTCAATGTAACAAATCACTAATACGATGAAAAAAACAGTTTGGATCAGTTACAAATGATAAGGATAAAAAAAAATAAAGAATTAGTCAAAATTAATCCTCAATAAGCCTGGTCCAAATTAAGAAACTCATTTTTATTTCTATAAAAAAGCACTTTAGGAAACCACCAAACTTGAGTTGGGTAAAGATAAATGTTGATGGTGCTCTTTTAAGGATAAATGAAATGGCTGCTTGTGATGGGTCTTGGTTAGGAGGATTCCAGTATTATATTGGGGGGTCTTGGTTAGGAGGATTCCAGTATTATATTGGGGCCTGTCCTCCAATTATGGCAGAGTTTTGGGGAATTCTTAAAGGGCTGAAATTGGTTTGGCAAATGGGTTTTCGGAAAGTGGAACTAGAAGGAAATGCTTCTGAAGTCTTCTCCATACTGGCAGATTGCAATGCTGCTTGTCAGCCGCATATAGTGGCTAGGATAGAAGCCCTTATTGCTCAAGATTGGGAGGTCACACTTACTCTTATTCCAAGAGAAGTTAATGCATGTGCAGATTGGCTAGCCAAAGCTGCTCTTCACAAAGACATTGGTTTCTGTCATCATAGAATCATGCCGTATCAGCTAGCACATCTGTTTGATCAAAATCGTCAAGGAATTATCTCTAATAGGGATATAGACCCTGGATAGTTTGCTTTTCTGTTTTCTCGTTTGTTTTCCTGCTTTTTCGTTTGTTTTGTTTGGGGCTTTGCCCCTTATTGTTATAAAAAAACGCACTTTAGGTGTATTAAAAAAAATGCACTTTAGGCTTATTCCATTCGTTAGGAATGCAGGCAAAGGAGCGATTCAGAAAGCTGCAAAAAGCAGAGACAAAGGTGATAGTCTCGGAAGAGAAGATCAAGAAATCACTGTGCACCCTGCTAAGTCTCATGAATCTTTTTAGTTTTTGATTGATTTATTATAAATTAATAATTAATTAATAAGTATGACTCAATAAATTATAACCATTAGATACATAAAAATCAATGGTTAATATTTGATTGTAAGAGGTTGTAATTAGAAGACATTGTAAATATGAGGAGGGATATTCTTACTACCAAAATTTTCTACTACCAACTTACTACCTATCTAATCACCATTGGATCAATATTTTCTCTTTTTTCAAAAACTTTTTAACATTCTCTCTCTTTGATTCAATGGTGATTAGATAGGTAGTAAGTTAGTAGTAAAAAATTTTGGTAGTTAGAATATCTTCCCTCTGTAAATATAACCTCCCACAATTTTAAAAAAATTATTTTTGGGTAAAATATTTATCATTTTAAAATGAAACTAATGTGTTTCGTGATTTTTTATTTTCTCTCTCCTCCACCGTATTTTTTATTCCTCTCTTCTCTTAATTTTGTGGAGGAGATTAATATGTTTTATTATCTTTCTCCAAACTTTTTTATCATTTTTTTTGAAATATTGATAAATTTAGATACTAAAGTTAATCTAATTTTAAGATTATTTTAATCTAGGATTTAATGTTTCTCGTGTAATTTATCTCCTATACACTCGTAAGAAACAATAAACCCTCTCATTTAACTTGTATATATTTAAATAGAAAAAAAGTATCTAATGTTATTTTAGATAAAATTATCTAATATTTACTTAAACGATGTCATTTTGGGTTGAAAAATAAAAAATTTAAAGTGATAAAGAGTATTATAACTCTAAATAAATTAAAATTATAAACATACATACCATGTTTTTTCCCTCAAAATAATGTTGTTTTGATGAAGATTAGAGAAAATTATTTAAAATAATTTTTTAAAAAATGAACTCATTTAAATATAAGTTTTATACTTCTTATGTTACATTTAGGGTGTTCATCAACCAATTCAAACCGCGGTGACCGAACCGAAAACTGAATTCACCAAAAATCGAAAAAAAGAATTGCAAAATTGAATTGGATTAGATCGGTTTTTGGATAGGTTGGTGAAAATCGATCCAATGCAAAACGATCGAATGATTCCCCAACCTTACCATCTAGCAAAATTCTAAATCTAAGACCCATTAACCCATCATGTTGGAGAAAGTGGATTGTGCTTGATCTTTGTTATGCTTTTTTTTATAACACAATATATTTTTATTACATGGATTATTGTTGTACAACAGCTAAATTGGGTTACTTCGTATCGCATGCAACCATATTATAAAATTTTTGTTGGAAGTAAAAAATGATAATTTAATTTTTTGTTGTACAAAGCTTCTAAATTGCACAATAATCATCCTATAAACTTTACAATGCCGATACATATAAAAAAATGGGGAAGGATATTGTAACAACCAAATTGTGTTACTACCAATCAATCTCACCGTTAAACCGATTATGTTGATCTAATGGTTATATATTTATTTCCATATTTGTATTATTATGATTCCCAATATTTAAAGCGAAAATATTAAATATGGGAAATCATAACCATATAAAGGTGAAAATAAATATAAAGTATTAAATTTGGGAAATTATGATCATATAACGATGGAAATACATATAATCGTTGGATGAACATAATCGATCTAACGGTAGATTGATTGGTAATAACTTGGTAGTAACATAACTTGATTGTTACAATATCCTTCCCGTAAAAAAATATAAAATGTTATTTACACATTAATCATCATACAAATCTTAGGCTTTTCAAAAAACTGAAAATTCCGATCTAATCCAAATCGAATAAAATTAGATCGGATCGAATTTGAGAAAAAAATTCAATGATTACATAATTAAATTGTCACGAGGAAAATGCCACGTGGAATTCATATATTAGGAAAAAAAAAATATATGATGGACGCATGTGACCACGAAAATGGAAGGGTGGATAAAAAATCTAAGGGTTTATAAAACCCTTTAAATATTCTATGTGATATCATATGCATGTTGCCGATCACAAAGGTGGTGAGTGAGTTTGATACTGATTAGTCTCTGAAGTCTGATCACAGTGATAATAAGAAATTGAATTTGAGGAAGGAATGGGTGAGGAGGTGGAGTTGATTCACTCATGGTCTGCTCCAAGATCCCTGAGTACAGGTCTCATGTATTCTTTTGCTCAGGTATGTATATCACATCACATTGCACTCAACTCTAGTGTTTGTTTCTTTTTCCTTTATTATGTTCTTCGCTATTGAAGTTTAATTCCCTCAATTTTCTGTGGACTTTGCTTTGTTAACCTAACTTAGAGGGATGACATTGAAGTGCTTGATGAGCCACTCTATGCTAACTTCCTTCGAATCACTGCTCTTGATAGACCCTACAGGGAGGAACTGCTCTCCAAAATGGTATTTGTAATCTCTTTCATCTCACATACCGTAAAAATATAACCATTCCTCAATCCTCATTTGTGTTGCTGTTTCAATTGTACCAGGAATCTGATGGAAATAAAGTTGTTAAGGACATAATTTATCGTCCGGGAAGCAAGAAGTATAGATTCTGTAAGGTAAACAGGATCTCTTTCAAGATATGTTGTTAGGACCCATTTGCAACGTATTAGACTTGGAGTCCCACATTAGTTGTATGAGCAACTAATGTGGATTTATAAGGCCTTGGGCACTCCCATCCTTTGAGTTAGCTTTTAGGGTGGTGCATCCCAAGTTCTTATTAAATGGTATCAGAGGCTTCCACTATGTCTCCCGGTTGCAATTGAGTGGCGCACGTGGTGACACCGACATTGCAATGTTCACCCCGGGCTAGTAAAAGACTAGCGCAAAACCAGCTCGTGTGGGCGCTGGGGCTGTGGAGCGTGGTGGAATGTTAGGGACCCATTTGCAAGGTATGAGACTCCAAGTCCCACATTGGTTGTATGTGCAACTAATGTGGGATTTATAAGGCCTTAGGTACTCCCACCCACATTGGTTGTATGGGCAACTGATGTGAGATTTATAAGGCCTTGTTTACTCCCACCCTTTAAACTACCTTTTGGGGTGGTTTAGGGCTAGTAAAAGACTAGCGTAGAACCAGCCCGCATTGGCGCTGGGGCTGCAGAGCGTGGTGGAATGTTAGGACCCATTTGCAAGGTATTTGACTCCAAGTCCCAAATTGGTTGTATGAGAAACTAATGTGGGATTATAAAGCCTTGGACACTCCCACCCTTTGAGCTAGCTTTTGGGGTGGTTTAGGGTTTAGGGCTAGTAAAAGACTAGCGCAAAACCAGCCCGCGTAGGCGCCGAGGCTGCTGACCGTGGTGGAATGTTAGGACCCATTTGCAAGGTATGGGACTCCAAGTCCCACATTGTTTGTATGAGCAATTAATGTGGGATTTATAAGGCCTTGGACACTTTCACCTTTGAGCTAGCTTTTGGAGTAGTGCATTCCAAGGTTCTTATCATATGCTATTTGTGAAGAACTAAATTGCAGATACTGAAATGTGTTTGATTAACATTCCAACTGGTTTTACTCAAATTACGAGTTTTTATCTCTTTGTTGTTTGCTTCATATGTGACTTTGGTTGTTAAATGATAAAGAATCCAATGCCTTGATGGCAAATGGTTTTTTTTTTTGGCAAATGGTTTTTTTTTTTTTTTTTGGTGCTAATGGCAAATGGTTTAATCTCTAACTATATGACATTCGTTATTACTTTGCTGTCTACAGCATATATCGAAACAAATGGTACTGGGTTTGACAGAGGATCTAATGAAGAAAGGAAAGCACTTCATTCTGATACGAAATCCTCTTGACATATTGGTATGTTGTATTTCATTTTTGTGAATAAGAAAATGCAAAAAATCTTTCAGTTTTTACTCCTTTATCTCTAGAACAGAAGGCTAGTGCTGTCTTCATCTCAACCTGATGGATCTGTCTGCTTTGAAAATTGTTGTTTACACTAGTGAAAAGGCTTCATGCTTAAGTATTGCTTTAAAAGCTCTGCAAATATTTGAATGAGCAACGTCATTAGTCTTATCTATTCCTCTGGTCACTGGCTGATGATTCTTGTATGCTAAACCTGATTGTGTGTCCCCCAGCCATCCTTCGACAAGGTTGTCCCTCCAACTTTCTTTGAGTTGGGCTTGGCAGAGCTAGTTTGTTTATACAATGAACTTTGCGAGATTGGAAAACCACCACCCGTTGTTGATGCTGCTGAACTTCAGAAAGATCCTGAGGTATTTGAGCTCTTTGAACATGCTTAATTCTTATTACTGAATAAAGTATGAAAATAAGGTCACGTTAGCTTCATTGGAATGAGATGAAAGGGAATGAAAAGTAATTCCAGCGAATCAAATGTGACCTAGTTTCATGCTGCCCATTGATTTACAATTGTCTAATTTCAATATTGATATTGCTATTTATAATTATTGTCAATAGTGAGTCATACAAAGTTTTTTAAACTATCAAAGATTTTAAATAGCTAACACCTTAATTGGTTCAATTAATGCCTTTGCTATTTGAATACTGTGCTTCAATCAGTGATTTGTTACTGTTGTTGCTCTACATTGGTGTAATACTATTTTTAGGCAAATTATGATGTCTATTGTAGACCCTGCTTTGACTATGAAATCTCTGTGAGTTGTAATGTTAGACATGGAAGCTTTTATCCTAAAGAACAAGCATAACATATTTTAGATCAAAAAACTATGTGAAAGATCCCCGAAAAAAGTTAATAAAACTTTATGAAAGCAGCTCACCTTGTTCTTTTAACATGTTTTTGGAATAGATTTTTTCGTATAAATTTCTGTCAAGTTTTATGTTGGTCGTGATACATCATGCAGCTAGTTATGCCTACTTATATGCAAACCTCAATTCTATTTTTAATCTTGCATCAATTTGTGATCTTGTTAATTTGCAGGCTACTTTACGGGGTCTTTGTGATGACTTAGAGATTCCTTTTCAACCTGCAATGCTCAAGTATGCATAATTTTCATTTTGCAAGCTGAAGCCTTGTGCTGGCCTTTTTTTCTTGTCTTTCTTTTTCAATGTTTTCTTGTTTCCATCTCCTTAGATTTATAAGTTTTGGACACATTTAGTAATTGAAAATTTTGTCAAAGAATTCATTAAGTTACTGATTTAGTGTATATGAAAACTATTCTCCTACAACAATTTTATGCATACATACATGAGAAGTAACAACTCAAATTTTAAACTTGCCAGTTGGGAAGCAGGTCCAAAACCAATAGATGGCTTGTGGGCCCCTTGGTGGTATAAAACTGTACATAAATCTACTGGTTTTAAGGAAGAAAGGAAGTATCCTCAGGTATGCAGTCGTTTTATGGTGTGCCTCCAGTTTAGTTTCTGTTGCAAGGAGTCCAGGCCGTTATTTCATTTGCAGTATCAATAATATTTTGTCATTGTTCGCATTGTCCATGACTATTATAGTTTGATCTCATTGAAATTGGATACAAGCTTGGAGTTTCAAAGCTAGCATTATGTCTTCTTTCCATGCAAAAGATTAAATTCCATATGAAAATGAAGACAAGAAGGTTTTTTTGTTTGTATGATTGGTTGGTGGAAGATTCTCTGATTGTAACAGGGGAAAAAAATCCTGGATGAGTTTATGCTGTATTGTTATTCCCTTTTCAGCCATTTCCCTTTTCTCTCTATGATTTGTTGGAGCAAAGTCTACCCCTGTACAATATGCTTCGGCACCATGTGAAGAAGAAGTCATCCCTTCTGAGCCCTCCTTTACCTCTTCCTGATCTTCCAGTTCCTGCAAATGAGAAATTGCTTGCTTGGGTTGGTGATGAAATCGTGACACGTGACTGTGCAAAGGTACTTATTGTACATTTTAAGGCCTCCTGTCAGTAGAATAAGGCATCTGATTTATGTGATTGGTTCACACATTCTTGTGGTTTTTATTTGTACTCTGTGATCTATCAGGTTTCTGTGTTTGATTCAGTTGTCCAAGGAGGCGACTCGGTTTGGGAGGGTCTTCGAGTGTATAATGGAAAGATATTTATGCTTGAGGAACATCTAGACAGGTAGCAGTACAAACTTGAGAAGTTGAAAGTTAATGTCTAATGCTGTCATTTCATTCAATAATGTTATAGCTGATTAAATGCTTAACTAAGCATGCATGGATTGAATGATTGATATAATATACTCTATAGATTAAATTAGTATTATTAAATCATAAACAGCAGGAAAGTTATCTGTACGTAATTAGAATACATGCAGGGTACAGACTACAGAATTTATTTTCACAGTCCTTTGGAGTTTTAGCATTCATTTAAGACATACTTCCTCTTGTTTGCTTATGTATTCTAATGAGTACTGATCTTTTCTACTCCTCTGGTTTATTTCAAGAATGAGACTTGCATTTAATTCTGCAATGCATGATGCATATATATGAGCTGCTTCTCTTTAGCCCGAGTAGCAACAGTTATAGTTTGTTTCCCAGATTTTTTATTATTAGCTTTCATGGCTTTGGTAGAAATGAAGAGGCAAATTTTTTGGCAATGTGCAACCTACTCTACACTTTGGTGTACTTGGTTGGACTGTACGTTGTATTTTTAAGGAGGTTTCTATGTAAAAACAATTGATTTGGGATAAGATTAGTTGATTGACCTATAGTTGGTATAAAGTACATGGCCTTTTTAAAAAGTACTTGGCCTTTTTAACGGGGTTCCCTAACATATATGTTGAGGGATTGGACAGCTTTGCTCCATTGATTTTCTCTTTTCCCTTTGTTGTTTTCTATTTTGTTCTTTTGATAAGGAGGATTCTTTATACTCCCTTTTTTATTGTCTTAATGAATTTCATCTTTTATAGAAAAAAATAAAGAAGTTATTTTTTTTTTACTCCTGGGAGTTACTTTTATCTTCTAATAAACCATGTGCTTTTTTAATCTCCAATAAATTGATGCACAAGGTACAAAACTTTCTGTTTGGTTTCATTTTTCATCGAGTAATGTTATTTCATCCAAAAATAGCAAACCCCACCAAACCAACTTGTGATAGAAATCAAAGGTTTTCTTCCATTTTTGTCGGACCTGCAGCACCCCATCTGTTATGGACAAGATGCCAAATCAGTTTGTTTCAGTGGTATTAATTGTGTTTCTTTTATTTAATTTTAGTAAAATTTGGGCAAACAATTTCTGAGATAATGTGCTTCTATTTTCTTAAAATGTTTTTTATTGAGCGTTGTTCAAGCTAACTAAGTAGTTTAACTATTCCAAAAGAAAAAGTTATGATTAAAAAAACAAATTTTCTAGAGCAAAACTCTTGTGTGTATTTCTCATTGAGTCCTGAGTCACAAGTGTGAATGTTATTCAGTTATGCATTTTGGTTTCATTTCTTATTAGTTCAACTAAAATTGTAGGTCGGTCATATATTGTGTTCTCATAATATGATTTTATCTATAAAAACATCTGGATTCCGTCAATGTGGTTGATCTTTAACATTTCTTGCTTCTTGTCAGGATGTTTGATTCAGCAAAAGCTTTGGCTTTTGAAAATGTTCCAACTCGAGATAAGGTGAGTCTGAATATTTGTTATGTTTGAAAAAAATACATTTTATATCCCAATAGGCTCCATGCTTGATGGTGCTGGTTGTTACTGAAAATCAAAGTACCAAATTCTATGTAACCGAAAAAAAAAAGTACCAAATTCTGTTGTCTTTGGTTTTGTTTAGTCCTTCATTGTGATTAATGTAGTTGTAAACTTGTAACAAATTGCAGATTAAGGAAGCTATTTTCAAAACCCTAATTAGGAATGGGATGTTTGACAATTCCCACATCCGACTTTCTCTAACGCGAGGAAAGAAGGTTTTATTCTCTCTCTCTCTCTTCATTTCAGTTATGCAAATTCTTCATTGCTAATAATTGTAAAATTCTATTTTATTCATAATTCACATGGAAATAGCCCGGATTATATGTTAAGAGTCTGCAGGGTTTTAAGTATAGGCTATATGTATAAAAGACCTCTGAAGGGCCGGCTTGGCTCAGCGGTAAGCTTGCTTGCCGTGGTGTGTCAGGTCGCGGGTTCGAATCAGTCTCTCTGCAAAAAGCAGGGGAAAGACTGCCTAGAGTTTTCCCTTCCCCAGACACTCACGAAGTGGGTATTTGAACTGGGTCGGCCCTTTTTTTTTTGATTATATTGACCTGAAATCTTAATAATGATAAAAGATACAACGGGGTTCAGTGGAAACCTATTGAATGAGAATTGTGACCATAGGTAATAATCTGGGTGTTATTGATTGATAAGACTGCTGAAACTTATCCTGTGCTCCTAAGGAACCCTTTTCTGCTGCTATGGCTTATCAATGACCTCATTGTAAATGTGCAATATACTGAATGATGGCCTATCTTTCATCTGTGGTGACTATATTGTATACTATTTGCATCAAAAGTTATGAAACCATCAACCATATGTAATTCTATGAACCAACCCATCTTTTAACTGACGTAAAAAAATTATTTTCTTCTCTAGGTTACTTCCGGGATGAGCCCAGCATTAAATCTGTATGGATGCACATTAATTGGTAACTTCCTATCCCTTCACCAAATAACAATGATGCTGATTGCAAAATATTTATATTCCTGAAAGAATATATGTATATCAATGTTGGCTTTACTGAGCAAGTTGAAATTTTTGGATTGACCTAACAAGATCTGTTTTATGGTTTCCATTTTTTCATGGGAATGATATTTGTGATCTTGAATCGATAATACAAAATGAGGCAGAAATAGAGGGAGATGGAAATTATAGGATCCAAGCTACGTAGATTAAAGGGTGGAATGCTTCATGTGTTTTTTGTGATTCAAAGGTGCTTCTCAAGCTAAAAGGAAAATTTTACCGCACAGCCATAAAACTAGCAATGCTTTATGGAAGAGAATGCTGGGCGGCAAAGTGCCAACAAGAGCATTAGTGTCAAAGGGATTAGAATGTTGCATTGGATGAATGGTTGTACTAGAAAAGATAAGATCAGAAATGAAAGTATTTGAAAAAAAAAAGAGGAGTGACACCTGGTGAGGAAAATATGGTAGAACAACGCATAAGGTGGTTTGGACATGTGAGAAGACCTAAAAGCCCTAGTTAGAAGATTTGATCTGATGGGGGACATCCCAATAATTAGAGGTATACAAAGACTAAGAAAAATTTACGTGAAACCATTAAAAAGGATTTAGACATAAATGGCCTCTCTAAAGATATAGTTTTTGACAGAACACAATAGCATCATTTAATCCATGTAGTTGAACCCATCTAGTGGGAAAAGACTTTGGTTATTGTTGTTGATTTATTAATTGCATGCACAACTTAGTATTCAATGAGATCATAGGAAGAAAAACAGCTTTGATAACAGCTTCGATTTTGGGAAACTCTTGAGAAATTACTGAAGTCTAATTTTTGGTTCCAAACCATTATCTTTGCAGCCACACTTTGTTCATGTTACTTGACATAATGGATTATCTAGTTAAATTCTTCCTAGATCTAGGATAGAAGTCGTGCTTTTTGGGGGATTTATGTTATTATATATGGTGGTTAATGGAACCGTTTAATAGACTTGGCATGCTGATAAGAGCAACAAGTTAAGGTTTTAAGTTCTACATTTATTTATTGTGGAAGCATATATATTTTTTTTTTTGGTGCGTAAAAGGGGCGAAGCCCCAAAGAAAAGGAAAAAGACAAAAGCTAAAATAAACAGAGAGCTAATGAGGGTCAGTGAGCCAGATCTGGCCAGAGGACCCTTCTAAGTCTGAAGTGATCAACTTCAGAAGATTCTGATCAGGAGAGGCTATGACAGAGGAACCCAAGGAGCAGGAAAGGGCCACCTTTGCTATCCAGTCAGCGCAAGAATTACTGCCTCTCAAAGCATGAACAAACTTAACATTCCAAGACAAAATGTTTATTGTGGAAGCATTTTGGTTCTGGAAGAATGCCTCAGTTGTTTGTGGAGCTATGCAAGACAATGTTTTCATTTGAGTTTAGTTTTAATGTATAAATTACCTTCTCGGCAATTTTCTTTTCAAATGGATAGGCAATATTATAGTTAAATTGGTCCTTCCTGAAATATGCAGTGCTTGCTGAATGGAAGCCCCCAGTTTATGATAATGAGCGTGGTATAGTTCTTGTAACTGCTACAACACGTCGGAATTCACCAAATGTAAGTTTTTTGTTTGTATACTTGCTCCTTGAAAAGAAAAAATTATTTTAATTGTTTATGTTTGCATTACTGATGAACTTTTTGACACTTCAAATAATAGTTAACATCCAAGCTTTTTTGGTTAAATCACCTTGGTAATAATGTCTCTGTTTGAGAACTAGTGTTATAATTAGCTCCATTCCAGCCTGTCTTTTCTTAGATTGGAATCAGTCTCCTGTCCCTATGCAGTCTGGCTGGCCCCATCTTCAATCTCTGATGCAGTCTAGCCCTGTTTCTTGCCACTGGGTTATATTCTGAGTTTATTTTCTTTTTAGTTTGTTTAATTGTAACAAGCTAGGCTTTAACTTGAGAAAGAGTTTTAGAATATCTAGGAAATATCTTATAATATTATTATGTATCTTAGAATATCCTTAAGTATCTTAGGCAACCTATTAGAGTTGGTTTTCATATTTTCTTATATCTCATGGTTTGTTTCCTTATTTAATTAAGATCATGAGTCTACTATAAGCATAAGTTGGGCTTGGTGCTTGTCTTTTGTATAACATCTTATCATGTTATTTTACACCAGATTTTATTCAGAATGTCTATTCTCTCTCTTCCTCATTCCCTTCCTAAATTTTATAATTTCAACAATTTTCTTCCAAAAAGTTTATTTATAATAGAGGGTATAAGAGAGAGAGGAAGCACAGAATTCATGCATTGTCATTAACTCATTATACATCTTTAACTATAAATATGAAGCAAGAGTGCTATCACCAATTACAGTGTCCATTTCCTGGTATGAAGTAACCGGAAAGAGACATAAAAAATTAAAGTATATTATGCGATTTTATGGAAAAATTTCTTTTAATCACTACAGAAACATTTCAACTACCTTCCTTTAACATATGAATCTAAATTATTAGTCTCATCACCATCAGAGAAGAAAAAAAAAGATTATGATCGATCTGCTGGGGCTGATTTTGAACATTGGCCCTACGTTCTTACAGTTATGCTTTGACGTTTATATGTTTTGTTCCCATATCTGGTAGGCATATTTAGATCAGATAGAAGAGAAATTTATTAACGCTAATATTGATAAATAACAAGTGAGATCGATCTCTTGTTCTTGTTTAACTACCATGCTTAAGTGTATGAAATTCTTCTGAAAATATTTCATTATTATAACAATTGAAAGTGGCATATGGGATTGCTTGGGATATCACTATAAATGAATGAGATTTGTTCAAAACCAACAAAATTTCTGTTTGATAATACTCCTTTTAGTCTGTCCAGTTGACTGTCTCTTCCCCTTTTCTTTGTTTTCTTAACCAGAATTTGGATTCAAAGATTCATCACAATAATCTCCTCAATAACATACTTGCGAAGGTAATCTTCTATTCTCATGAATTTTTTACAAGTAGTTATTGTCGACAATGTATCAAGCAATGAGTAGTATATTTACTAGTAGATTATCTACTATTGGAACAAGGGTGGTTGTTGAGCTAATCATGAATTTAGATAGGTTAATCGTTAGATCCATAGCAATCTATATTGTGGGTAATGTTTATGAGAAAAAAATGCATTTTCTTTTTCTAACCTATGATGATCTGCTCACAATTTGGGAGAGGTTTTTATGATTTATTTTATGTTCTGAAACACGTATTAATGATTTATTGCTACAGGAGGAATTATAGTAATAAAATTTGATTAACTGGTGCAACCATGATAGAAACCATAGTTTTTAATCTTTTCATGCTAATATCCTATCATTCTCAATAATATTCTTATGTCTTATCTAAAAAATGTTGTTATTTGGCCTGGTGCAGATCGAAGGCAATAATGCAAAAGCAGATGATGCCATCATGCTTGACAAAGATGGTTATGTATCTGAAACCAATGCAACAAACATTGTATGTCGTCAACTTTGTCTTAACTGTTAGAAGAGTCTTTGTTCTTTATTTTGCTAATTATATGCTAGGGTTTGCTAGGTAGCAGGCAGGTATTCTTGGAGTTCAAGCCCTGGACTATTGATTTATCCACAACTTAAAGAAGAAAAAAAAAAAAAAAAAAACTTACGTGGATAATTTTACATTGACGACATATCAGTCGAGTTAATGCATAGCTTATGAAAATCATCTCCCTACATAATGTAGAAGATAAGTATCATTATGTGAGAACGGAGAAGGATTGTAGGATTTTCTTTTTGTATTTCTTTCTGTGGCGGGGTTTACTAGCAACAGAAAATGGTGGACTACATCTACACTTCAACTCATATATTGCTCTACTTTGTACAGTTCATCCTTAAAAAGGGCCGTGTTTTGACACCACATGCTGATTACTGTCTTCCTGGCATTACTCGAGCAACTGTAAGTTGTTAATTTATATTTCATATTTATTAGAGTTGGAAGCCCTGTTCTATTTATTTAATATAAAATTGAAGAAGGTGCAAATGAAGTAAAATAATATTTAATAATAGACTTTTAGTATGTATGACTGAGATCTGGTTAAACTGTGAGAATTTGGAAATGAAAAGCATTACAGGTGTTAGACAATGTGATGTATTTTCATGGTGGGGCACCTTGGATTAGTGAACCACTTAAATATGGGTATAATATGAAAAATTGTATATCCTTTCAAAATGCCATGAGGTTAAGATTTATTGAATTATATATGTTGGGACGCCAGTATAAGATGGCTCCCAAACACCAATTTTAACTCTTAGTAGTACTTTTATTCAGCATCTTATTTCATTTGCTAGTAAGGACACCGTTTTGTTGGCATAAAATAAATTTTTGGAGAACAATGGAGCAGATAAATTTAAAAGATTAACTTTATAATTTCATTCAGCTGGTGCCGAACTTCTTCTCCCTCATTGAGACTCTAAATTATGTTCATTATTGTATTCTGGCTCTGACGTAACTCAGCTGTTTCACAATTTAAGGTCATGGATCTTGTGGTGAAGGAGCAGTTTATCTTAGAGGAGCGGAGAATCAGCCTGTCAGAAGTGCATACGGCAGATGAGGTTCAGCTATAATATCTACTATTTCAAAAATCTTCTAAAAGTTTTTCTAAAATTGCATTTTTTTTATTTGAATAATATTTATTGCTGACTTACAGAAATGAGGGATATACAGTCAACTAATATTTCTTAAATGTAAAAACATTAGTGAGTTTTTGCACCACACTGCGATGTCATGGCACAAGATCGCATTTATTATGGATTGAATTTTGTTGAAAATTATATATTAATATCATACTCCTATAATATTGACCTCATTAATTGCTTTCTGATTTTATAGTCTATCTAGGAATGGTTTGCAAAATTAAAGTTCACTCCAATATGGGACTTTGTTTTTTTATTGCATGATCATATGACGAATATATTAAGAATCTGGAACTTCGGCTTTTCGCCCTGAATAGCCTTACTAGTTACTACTTTGTCAAAAGTTTCAAAACCTTAAAATTTAAATTTATGTTACATCTCTCTCTCTCTCTCTCTCTCTCTCTCCCCATTTTTGTGAAGATTCAAATTTATGTTTTGAGTTATAACTAGAAGGCTGCCTTGCAGGTATGGACAACAGGAACCATGGGAGAACTAAGCCCAGTAAGTGCCTGATGAATTTTGTCTGAACTATGTTATTTGACATGATAAATATATTTTTTTAGTTTGGTTTTTTCCACCTAGTTTGCTCAAGGTTTATCAGCCCCATTTTAGAATGTTGATTGGTATATATTACCATGATGATGGCCAACTTTTGTGTTTAGTCAGCTCCAGCATTTTGATGCGTCTGTGTTACTAGCAATTCTCTTAGCCAAATAATTAGCCAGGATAACATACGTACCAAGTACATTGGTTAAAATGAAAGGTGAATTCATGTAGAGCTCAAGCTCTCTTGAGATGAGCTCTCATTAGTGGAATTGAGGTTTAATTATTAATTAAAAACATAAATGTATGAATCGAGATATGCATTTAATGGTGAAAGCTCAACCTCTTGAGAGCTTGAGCTCTCCATAGACTTAAAATGAAAGGTAAATTCTCTACTTAACCTGTCCAACTCAGGATCTTCTTGATGAAATGCTTAGTAATCCTTGGCCTTTGATCCATTAGCTCATATAGAACTTGACAAGCATGTCCATCAGTTATTTATATGACTGGTTTGAATTCTTACCAGTGCTATTAGCACCATGGTTCATGACACATAAATTTGATATTCAACTAACTAGGCTTCTTGCAGCCATTTAGTTGATAGTTATTTGCTTATATGATGTGCATAAACTCTTGGATAACACCTCCAGGTAGTGAAGGTTGATGGACGCACAATTGGTAATGGAGAAGTAGGACCGATAACTAGACAATTGCAAGCTGCTTATAAACAGTTGACTGAACAGTCTGGTGTACCTATACAGAACTACCTCCATGCTTGAAAGGTGTAGAATCTTTTTCTTGTGCTCTTAGTCTTAGCCTATGCATTCAACTTTTAGACTTTCCCATGCAACACTTTTTGCCACTTCATTTCTATAATACTAATTTTCTTTTAATTTTTTTTCATTCTGCAGTTGGAACTTGGAAGTGAGTGAAAATTGCAGGTGTGCTGCTACTGAGAGCTACCTATCTTAGCTTTTTCCTCTCATCGAGAATAATAATGTTTTACTTTATTTTCTACTTCAGAGGGTTCTAGATAAATAAATAAATTGTAATTATTAGTTTATAATTCCGTAGTCTTGTCACTTTATGTACTCGCGCTCTAATGTAGAAGGCTCCTTATCTTCTTGGCATGTTTTGTAATTTGTATAATTTAAAATTCTTGTTTTTTATTTTTTAACCCCCTTCAAAATAAAGCGGGTTGATATTTTCAATAAACTCAACGATAATAGGTCAACTTGCCGAACAAATCTTGGGTAATACAGATGTACCTACATCTTAAATTAAAAGAATTTTTTTTTGGAATTTAAATAGAAATATAAATTAAAAGCTGGATTTAAATGGGAGAAAAAATTTCATATTTAGGGAAAAAATACCCACTTGGTATTCCTGTTATATTGAAGAAATTTTCAAACTTGCCCACCCTATTTTTAGCATATTAAGATGTGGCAGAGGAAGATGGACTGACGTAATTTGCCAATTCAAACTATTTGAGTAAAAAGATCTAAACGCTAATTGATCTGCTTTAGGGAAATTTTTACAATACTCTCATTTTATCTATTTTTTATACATTCCGCCAATAAAAATCAAACATCAATAATGATATACTAACATGTAAGAGAGAAAAATACTATATTAAACACAAATATTTGATTGTGAGTGGTAGAAGTACATAAGACAGTGGCATAGAAAATGAGCTCCTGGCTTAGTGGTACGGTCACCAGTTTTCAAGTATGATTGATTGGCTGAACCATGACATGATATGAGATAATTTGAATATAGCTGTGTGGAGAAAATAAATATAATAACATGACTCATTATAATACAGTATTTAAAAGAAAGAAAATTCATATATATATATATATATATATATATATATTTTTGATAAACAAATTCATATTTTTCTATGGCGTCCATACTTCACAGTTCACATAGATAAAAAAATATATATATATAAGTAATTGACTATTTGACTAACTATGAGTAAATTATTAATTAAATTATTTCAATATTTAATTGCTTAACATATCAAACAGAAGCGAATTTTTTTAGTTAACTATGTTTTAAAATAAAAATAAAAATCGCTGTTATTTCGTTAAGAATATTACGAATTTAGAAGTACGTATAAGAATTATATTTGGTATGGTAATTGTGACCCCCCACAGTTCAGTGACCAAGGTAATCAAATAGCAATTTGACTCAATCTGCTGTGTGGCCTTGTCCTTGGTCCCTACCTTATATTATTGGTATTCAAGTTTTATTAAATCTTTAGGCAAATAAAACTCTTATATTTCCTTGTGTTGAGAAGAGCGTATGATAGTATATCAAATTGTGACACACTTTGAAAACCCATTCAGCAGTGTCTCATGCGGACCAACATTGGGTACATTCACTATCCCTTTGGTTCCTTTCTTTCCTTCAATTATTATTTTGGGATTATTGTCATCGTTATTTTAGTGACTCTATATATATATCTTTTTTTGCTTTATACTATTTGATCAAATAAAGCAAAGTCACTGTCCCCAGTTTGGGTACTATTTGTTTATTACTTTGCTTTCAACTTCAACTATTCTCCGAGGACTATTCTTATTCCATCTTCCTTTTTATATGTTTTCTATTTCTGACTAGAGCTAATCTTCATGTCTTGGCATAAGTAGCACTTACCAACACTTTTTTAACATGCAAACTTTGAAATAATTCAAGAGAGAGAGAGAGAGAGAGAGAGAGGGTTGGAATCTATGATCGTCATATTCCCCACTAGAGAACAACAAGGTAAAAACAAATAGGTGATGATAATTGGAATCTTCTGAAATACAATCTTGGACCTTCTTCAACAACCACTGATAATGAATTAATTACTATTACTACTACCATTATTATTACTAATAATAATAATATTATTATTATTTAAACGGACGCTATGACCCTTGTAGGATGGATTCATGTGAAACCCAACATTAAAAATGGAAGAGAGAAGGCCAAAAATAAAATTGTGAAGGGTCTAATATATATATTTCAAAGTTCTGAATTGGACATGACTACATACGGTTGAGAATGGTTCTTATTAATAGATGGTTGTGACAAAATCACCTTCTCTATTATCAATGGCGGAGTAAGGGAAAAGATCCGGTCACCGGCAAAAGACTCAACTAATAAAATTCAGTTAGTACCAATATTATATTATTGTTAAAAATCTAACAAATATCAAGTTTATACCAGAAATTTTAAAGATAATATGTAATATTTTCTGAAATCAGGTGCCAAGACAACACCTAAGAACCAAGTGGCTCTGCCGCTATCTATTATGCAGAATAATATCCGCAAGATGTTGATTTTTGACATCATTTGAAGTATGGTGATTCTTCGACCATTGGCTATTAAAGAGGCTTATCAATTCTATGATATTGTCAATCTAACTGTGTTTTCTCGGGATTGCATGTATATATTATATGGATTGATTAGTCTCATTTAACGGAAGATATCTTATCTTATATCACAGACACAACAAAGCATGGGCCTAGCCATTTATTAAAAAAAAACAATGCACCCAAATCGATGTATCTGTGGGAAAGGGAGCTTCTCTTCTGTGTCATAAGATTAGCTTTTCCCATATTATATATGGGTCTTTGAACTTATCATTTGGAGTGGACTATTAATCAAATTCCAATAACTTAATTGGACTTAACAGATTGTTCAATTTATCCATTAATATACTTCAATTGCTTATTGATTCGTCAACTCAAGTGTAAATCATGATCCCTGGCTTCTAACTATTCATGACTCTCCTTTAAGTATTTCTTTCTTTTTTGGTAAACAGCTTTTAAGGATTTCTATTAGCTTGTTGTCGATGCTAATACATTTGTTTGGTGCTTTTTCATGGGCTTTTATACACTTTCATTTACACAAAAAGAAGGGGCAACCTATTTATATCATGGCATTGATCATGCCAGCACTTTTTAACCCTTAAATAGATAAATTAGACATTTAGATTAATAGTTAAATATAAGGAAGGTGGCTTGGATTAAAGAGGAAGATAAGATCCCAAAGCATAAAGCTAAAGCAGAATATGAAGTTAAAAGTCAATCTAAAAATATGATGACGAGACTAGATTCTTCAATAATTATATATCTTCCTAACTAATCCACTTAATTATTAAATTAATAAAGACAATATTGATTTTTTTTATTTAATTCTTTTATTAAGTGTTAGAAGAATTATTAAGATGGTATTTATCCATGATATAGCATTACTCTAAATTATGAATAACGCAATATTATGAAGAGGATTTTATACTTTTACAAGATAATAGGAGTAGCAGAATTCACTTTTCTGTAACTTTTCTCTGCAAAATGGAAACACTTTTGGCTACCTTTGTTGGTTTGTGGTACTGCTAGTTCAAAAGAAACACATATTCAAATACTTAACTCAGAGGTAGTTGAAGTATTGAGGATATCCTTATAAAATTAGAAAGTATTCTATGAATCTATGTTATTACTGTTTTGAGTTTGACCAAAGGGAGAATTCACTCAATGAGGGAACAGAACAAGGTTTTTAAATTTGAGAAAACATCAAAGAATAAGATCATGGTTTTTGAATGGCCGCTACTTAAAAAAAGTCATACTGTTTCACTACTGAAGCAATCATCATGCTAACTCAAATCTCCAATGCATACAAAAAGTTTTGAGTACAGAATAAAGTAGATCAATGAAGGGAAAGTGTTCTTTTCACCTAGACAAGTTACTCTATTTGCTGGCTTAACTTAAATCAATCAATAACAATTCTCCATTAAACAAAGTTAACCACAAAAAGGACTTTGCTTTTTAGCAATAGTTTAGTTTACATCAGTAACATTATTCTTTTCATTCTGCTCTTGAAGATATTTGATAACCCCACTACCACAGACCAACTTTCTCTTATTTATTTACTTACTTTTTACCTTGGGATTCGATTTGAACATAGTACAACTTGATGGGACCATTGTTTCACCTTCAATGTGCTAATGATTTGCATTTTTTTTTTAGTTACAAAATAATTCTAGACACACAAAGTGAATTAAGAATTCCATGATATAATACATACACGTACACTCAAACACATGATGATGGGAAGAAATTTAACATGCTCCAGGCCCACCATTTATTCAGTGGTCCATTTTCTATAAATGAAATTTTTTCTTTCATTTCTATCATTTTCTTTTTGATTTTTTATCCCTCTATCCCTTCTTTTTTTTCTATTTTTGAAAGGGACCACCATGGTCCCATCCCATAAAAAATCTTCTTTGATGATGGAGCATTTCTTCTTTATTCTGTGTGAAAAATAATGCACAGAGAAAAGGTTTAGCTCTTCTAAAGCTGTGGTTTGCAGCTTTCCCCTGCAGTGCAATTCTACTTAGTACAGACCACAGAGTAGGTAGGTCTCCTTTGACAGTTAGACCTTTTGCTACAAGTCCACAACATAATAATCTAAGGTACAAACTTTCATTATCATTTTCATTTAATCAAATTCTACAAAAATAAAATAAAAAAAAACAACTTCCACTGTAGTGCTTGAGTCCAATCATCAGAATAACAAGCTCTAATTTTATTGCTGTGCAGAAAATATAGAATCAATTAGAAGTCATGTTCTCATGTTTCATGTAGTCTTAAGCTTCTTTCCTTGCAATGAATATTGAGCTAATGTTTTGTAGTATTTCAGCATTGTCAAGAGACAAGAATCAAGACCAATTTGGAGGGCATTTTTTTGGTTTAATTGTTTGTGAGCATAAATTTATAGAATTATGAAAAGCAAATAAAGGAAAACAATATGAGATAATAGCCAAAAATCTTCGGCTCTCATTTTCATTCAATGTTATTTTGAGAAATTCTCAATTTGGCCTTGACAATTTGGCTTATGGTTGAGATAAACAACCCCTACCAATTTCAAAGCACTTAAATATGTCTCAAGCACAACATACCGCAACCTTCTACACCCTGACCCCAGAGAAAAAGAGAAGACAGAGAGATCAAAAGGAGCTACTATAGCTATAAAGACATATATATATAAAAAGGAATGAACCAAAAACTTCCTCCAAGGAGCCCACCATCAGTAGATTATTAACAAAGGATGAACAGACTTTGCAATAATTAGGTACATCTTGAAAGATCAAAACAAAAACAAAAAACAAAGTCGTGAGATTAAAAAACCAAATGGGGCAAATTTGGTCAAGATTGAATCCTAATTCAACATTGCCTCTTGTTGAATCCTATCCAGCATCTGGTACACAGCTGCAGCTATATCATCCACCGATCCCAATTTGCAATCATCTTCTACCTGCAAGAAAAATTTTCAATACATTTTCCACTTTAAAAAGACATGGAAAAGAAAAGAACTTCAGTCCCAAGAGGGAGAAACTTTTATTCAAAGGGCCGACCCAATTCAAATACCCACTTCGTGAGTGTCTGGGGAAGGGAATACTCTAGGCAGTCTTTTCCCTGCTTTTGCAGAGAGACTGATTCGAACCCGCGACCTGACACACCACGGCAAGCAAGCTTACCGCTGAGGCAAGCCGGCCCTAGAAACTTTTATTCAAAAATGCCTGAAATTCTAAGGCAACAACAAAGACAAACCTTAACACTGAGAGAGTAGAGAACAATTCCACCAGTGGTAGTAACATTTAAATGCAAGATCGTGAGGCGCATGCTATGCAAACCAGACACCATCTTCAAGAGCTGCTTTGGCCGCTTCTTGGATCTTATTTTAAGGTTTGCATGGCTTTCCACCATTGTCACTTCTATGTCAGCAATACTAGACTGAACCTCACCTATAACTGCAGAATTATCGCAGCCACTAGCACTTGTTGAATACTGAGGAAAAGTGAAGAACTCAGAAAAGGGCATCATCATATTTGCATCACCATCATCATCAGATTTCCCTAGTGTTGCTTTCTGAGAACCAAGAAGTTGCAGCCTCTGCTCAAGCTCCTTAACAAAGTTAATAGCACCTCCAATTATAGAAGCTTGATCACCCTGCATTCACAACCAAAAAAGAAAAAAAACTCACTTCAGCAAAAACCAAAATGTACAACATTTCGAGATATATAGTCTCACATTTGTTGTATGTGCAACTAATGTGGCCTTTATCAGGCTTTGGGAACTCCAACCCTTAAAGCTAGCTTTTGGGGTGGTGTATCCCAAGTTTCTTTACGGCAAGAAAACAAGTAAGCCAATGAAGTAAGTACCCTTTGGATATAAGAGTCAGGCATTAGAGAACGAAGAACAGAAAGATACTCATTCATCTGCTTCCTTCGATTTCTCTCAACAGCAATGTGAGTCATTCTCTGATTCTCAATTTCTTCCTTGTTCTTTCTGCTTTTGGCTCTGCGCCTCTTTGGACGAGCTTGGATGAAGGTTGAGATATCTTCAAAGTTTTCTGTATTGTTGTTGTTGTTGTTGTTGGGGTCAGTGGTTTCTTGAAGTTCATTCAAATGGGGTAACATTGAAGTAGTGGATGATGAACTATTCCAATCTCCATAAGGATAATTCCCCGTTTGGTTCTCAAGGAAACTTATAGAACCTTGTTCTTCTTCTTTTTCAAGGTTGAGGTGGTGGTCTTCTTCATAACCCCAGTTGCAGTTGTACAAGTCTTTGACTCCATAACCAAATGGGTCTTGTGTTTGTGGATATACCACTGTTTCTAGTGCCATGGCTTTATCTACATAACACAATTTTTAAGGCCTTCAAGAGGAAGACGGAAAAAAGGTACACAAATGAAGTGTTGCTAAGAATATTTGTGCTTATAAAGAAGGCCTTTCAGGATACAAATCATCAACAGTGCCTTGCACGTGAAATATTATTGACTGTAACTAAATAGAGTAATTAAATTTGTTAAAATTCAGGACTAATTATTAGATGAATTAAAATAAGGCTAAAATATAACTTAATCCCTTAAATTTTTGGTAATATTCAAAATTACCACTTTATACTTCTAATTATTTCAATTAACCCCTTGAACTTGGTGATTGATGGTTACAAAATTTAACAAATGTGTTAAAATCTAGATTACCCGAAAATCTAATTTTCACAAATTGAATACGGCAAAGAAAGAAGAAAGGGTAACTAAACTTACCTTGGCCGTGTCACATGCACATTGGTCAAAATACATGTGGAGACATATTTCGCGACACAGAGAGAAAGTAGAAGAGAACGGGGGTAATTTTTTTATCAAAAACTCTACAAAGAATAGCGTGTGGAATGCAAATTTGAGAATGAAAATAAAATTAGAGATTTATATGTTAACACTGCTAGTCAAAATCTTAACAGATATATTAATTTGTTACCATCACAAAATACAATGGGTTAATTGAAATAATTAAAAAATATAAAGTGGTAATTTAAAATATGACCAAGTTCAAGGGTTAAATTGTATTTTAATCTTAAAATAATGTAATAAAAAAATTACCAACCTAAGAGTTAATAATAAATTAATAATGTTAGCTCATTTTGATAACAATTCTAACAAAAAAAGTTAGTTGTTTAGCATTTTTTTTATGCAGATATTAAGTTTAAATGAGACTTACAATATCATAAGAAGAATAATTTCTTGATCCTTAAATAGAATATGTTTACAACATTTTTGGTATTTTTTTTATTTTTGAGAAATATTTTTTTTTAAAAAAATGCTATTGGATAAATAAACAAAAAAATTTATGCAAAGATCTGTCATGATAGATTATTAAATTCACTAATTATATTTAAAACTTAATTTTATAGTGTTGTTTCTCTAATAGGAACTTCCACTTAGGCTTGGCAAAGGGTTGGCTCGTAACCCGATTAAAATGAGTCGTGTTGGGTTATGAAAAATGAGTTAGTAACTCGAGTCAACCCGACTAGTTTAAGCTCGAAAAGAACTGAGCCAACCCACAGGTCAAACGTGTTGGCTCGCGGTTATTTTTTTTTAATATAAAAATATAAAAAATTAATGAAGGTAAAGTGGAAAGCTAAAACCCAACTGAGAAATGTTATACTTACAACCTTTTTCTTTACAACCTCTTATAACCATATCTTAACACCGTTGATTTCCGCCAATCAACGGTTATGATTTTCGCAAATTAAACTTATTAATTAATTATTAATTCACAATAAATAATAACCGTTGATTGACGGAAATCAACGGGGATAAGATGAGGTTGTAAAAAAAAGGTTGTAAGGATAACCTACCTCAACCTAAAATTCTAATTCCAAAGACCCAAATGAAAATACCCTGCAGCTGCCAATAAGTCCAAAATCGTGCATTAAGGACCTTTTTTATAGTATGTGTGACAATGTGAATGTGGTGTCAACTGCCAATAAGTCCAAATCCAAATGCAAAAGAAATTTTCTATGATTTATCTGTATAATGTCTTTGTATTGAATGAATTAATAATTTAGGAAAAAAAATTAGAAGTTATAGCATCAATGAAATTTTATTTTATTTTTCCATATTTTCGAGCCAACCCTAACCCGACTCTTTTTTTTGGGTTGAACGCGGTTTGAGTCTAGTTGAGTCGGGTTAGCCCATTTTGCCAACCCTACTTCCACTGTTATTCAACAATATAAAAAAAATATCCAAATCCAAGTTGAATTTAATTAAATCGCTTTATTTAGATTTAAACTTTTGTGAAGTCATCATATGTAAAAAAGTACAAAAACACAATGTCGTGTTTGGATTTTTTAATTTATGTGATGGAACATAAGAAAAGGAAATGAGTTGAAAAGTAATGGAATGCAATAAAGCGATATTTTCATCTTTTAGAAGATTGATAAGGATATATTAAAATAGAATATATTTTTTTTGTGAACTATTAAAATAGAATTTTATTATCATGTCAGGAAGTTGAATTATAATAGATCATTTTCTTATTAACTTTAAAATCTCATATATTATCTCAATTTTGAGAGAATAAATATTGATTTTTTTTAGGGAAATATATATATAGAGGGAGAAAAGATTCCCTAAATTCATTTCTCATTCCTATCTAATTTTCAACTCTCGAATAAGAAAATCCGTCAACCTTCTCTTCGTCCACTTTTCATTTCCTTCGTTAGCTATCATCCAAACACAAAGTAAGAAAAAAAAAATAAGGAGGGGTAAAAAAATATACGAGAGAAAAAGAAGGGATTGTACATAGGAATGTGGTGTAGTAGGTAACTAGGTATATTTTGAATTGAACTTGTAATACAACAACATACTCGGAAGTTTGACAACACTTGTACTCGTGTCTATATGAAAATGATATGTCGAAAAACATAATGAGGTCAGTTCCACTATGCACGCAGAAATGTTGGCATTGATGATTGGGCTCAAATTCTGCTTGCAATTCTTTATTAGTAAGTAATTTATTAATATTACCGTAAGATTTAATTTCATGATGCTTGTGACATGATTTAACCTTGAAATAAACAACGATCAATAAGCATCCATGAATTAACCAAGTGTTTTTCATGTCACACTTGATGGGACTGACCACAGTCACAACATAACAATTAGTTAAATTCAATGTATGCTTGATATGATATCTAAACCCAAAAGTTAGCTCAAAGGGTCAGAGTGTCAAAGACCTTATAAACTTCACATTAATTGTTCATTCAACCAATGTGAGACTATATATCTTAACATGCCCCCTCACAGAGAAAGTGGATAATGCAACAGGCTCAGCCTACCTGTGCTAAGAAATTCTACAAGAGAAAGTGGGAGACGGCTATCTCAAAGGGTGGGAGTGCTCAAGGCCTTATAAACTCCACATTAGTTGTTCATCCAACCAATGTGGAACTATATATCTCAACACGTCCCCTCACACGAGAGCCCATTGGGCTTGAAGAGTGGATAATACAACAAACCCAGCCTAACTGTGCTAAGAAATTCTACAAGAGAAAGTGGGAGACGGCGAGACTCTGATACCATGTAAAGAATCTTGGAATACACCACCCCAAAAGCTAGCTCAAAGGGTGGGAGTGCCCAAGACCTTATTTAGTTGTTCATCCAACCAATGTGGGACTATATATCTATATAATAAACTTAGACCAATATATTATGTAAATTAAACAAACAATTGATCATGTACTCGTCAAATAAAATGTTTATACATATGCATTTTAAATCTTTATTTTTTTACTTGCATAGAATTATATGCCTCGTCCCTAGGACTAACTAACGAGAGTCGTTGTGGAAGAAGCGATCTTCATGCTTATCAAGAATGATAACGAAACTCGAGAGCCACATTTACTGACTAGGATTCGAGCATGAATAACCAAGGAGCATATTCACCGAGAAGGAAACAATGTCATTGTTAAGAATGAAAGACTCTACATCTATCATAACATGCATGAAGAAATAAACTCCATGTTTAAGTATATTTATTATGAGAGTCTAAATTTTGTTTGTTGAATCCTATCTAGCTTTTCCTTTGTGTTTGGCTATTTTCTCTCTTTATCAACCAAAAAATTAAAATTAAAAAGAGAATTTTAAACTTTTAAATTTTTTTATCTAGAGAATTTGGCATGATGTTACTAAAATATAAATATACAAAATGGCTCGCTATTTTTTGCCGGAGCATGTCTACCTCTCATAAACGTGTGGACGTAATTTGCTTGAGAATATTAAGTAGAATCTCATGATATAACTTTACAATATAAATATTCAAGATACATAAAAATGATATAATTTATAATAAACTATAATAAATCCTCTATCCATAAGTTACTACTAGGTAAATGGTTATATTATGCTGTTCAACCATATGCACAATAGATTCGTTGAGTTCATGTAAATTGTATATTATGTAATCAGTTTTTTTTTTTTTTTTTACAAATAAAATGTATCATTAATCATATATATTCCTCGATTAATAAAACTCTAACAGATATATAGTTCCAAGAAACCAATCGACGAACTTAGCTAGGCAAAGGCTCCTAAGGCAATGTCTAGAATTTACTTCTGAAAAATCAACTTAACGGAAATAGACAAATTTTTTTTTTAAATATCAACTGATGTTCGAAGTTCTAATGGGTCTCACTAATCTGATTTTAGGTTTGAGTCTTTCCACTCTTTTCAAGAATTACAATTATGAGGAATCAAATTCATAGACCAATAACTCTTGGGTACAAACATGGTTTTTTGGGCAACGATGAATATGGAAGTTGGAAAAAAATGGTACTTCGGAAGATTAGATCACTGCTTTCCAACCATGAGTGCCAAATTGGTACCACTTACCAGGAAACTAATGTAATTTAATGCAGCGAAACACTACACACAAATAATAATTATGGCATCTAAATCCCATTGATCGATGTATTACGCTTGCTAATTATTGTTTCATAATTAGTACTTCCCCATCATTATTTGCTCACGTGCTTCATATCATTTTATCAATGAGATTTACATATAAAAATTTGATTATTCTTTTATTTCGTTACAATGTTTTTTTTTTTTTTTATGTGAGACTAATATTTATTCATAGTATTGATCGATATTGATTTTTTAAACCAATGTTTCTCATTCTCACGGGATTAACAATATTTTTGAAATTAATTATTAGAAACAAAATTGTATAACTATTATAGATATGTTTGAGTTAACTAAAAAATTGAATTGAATCATTAAACTTGGTTTAATGGTTGGAATGTAAATTTTTATCTCAAGTAATTTTGTAGTTAAATTCTTATCACAAATAAAATTGTTGGAAAATAATTATTGAACGTCATTGATCCATTAAATTAAATTAAGGGGAGAATTATATTTACAATTTTTTTTATTTACAAACTACATTATGTACTCACAAAAATATACTAGATTACATTATGTACTTCCAGAAATACATAATTTAATTTGCAAAAATTTGAAAAAAAAAATTGTAAAGACCTTAAATTAAATGAAAAAAAAGTGCAATAGCATGTTAGTCAGCAACTAGGTTCAGCTTTCACTGTGATCACTTTATTCATACTTCTCATCATACTGCAGTACGGGAAAACAGAGACTACTAGTCAATGGTGCAACGTGATTGAAGAACAAATTTTCAATATTACCGTCGCCATTAAGTATGACAATAGTTTAAAATAAAATTATAAATTATATATTTTGAAAAATATATAATTATAATATTGTTTTTTTCTCTCTTATCAGAAAATATAATGTTTGGTAGAAGATTTATTTTGAGATTGATGAGAAAGTGTAAGTGGATATGGGAAAATAACATGTTTGGTTCAGGTTTTTGAAAAAAATATTAGGCAAATACGATAGATGGGGAAATGATTTTTGTGTTGATTTTTGGATGAAATTCACTATTACAAAATATCACTTGAGATGTGGTATTTTGAAATAACTGAGGAAGTGAAAAAACAGATGCGAAGTTTCTCCCGAATATAGATTTTGTAAATTTAAATAAATTTTCCTGGTAATATTTTGATCAAACAAATAACTTTTTTTACATTTTCCTACCAAACTCACCTTTCCAATCATTTCCCTAATAATTACATTTCACTAATATTCACAAATTTTCTCCTCAACCAAACGCCACATAATGTATTCTACACCTATGGAAAACTGAAGATTTGTTTGTGATTGAGAGTATAAACATAAAAATTAAGGTTATATTTGCCCTCAAGAAAATAATGAAAAGAGACCCCAAAAAAAAAAATTTGTTAATTTCCAATCCTTGGTTTCGACTTGCGCGTGTACATCAAAAACCGGTACGAACCTCTAGCTTATGGAGCGTGAGCGCATATGCGTTCCTCCAACATTGTGATTTGTAAGAGAATTTCTAAGACGAAAAGAGAAATGGGTTCGACATTTGGTAATAACACGGTCGGAAGTAATTAAGAACAAGACAGATAGGGGAAAAAAACAAAAGATTTAGGGGGTGCTTGGTAGGAGGGAAAAAAAAAAAGTTACAGTTAATTTAGCTATGTTTGGTAGAAGAGAAATAAAAAAGTGGCTGGCAAAATTTTTTTGATGGATAACAATTTTAAAGATTTGAAAAGGAAATGAAGATGACACATACACACTTTGAGATTCAAATTTTTTTTCATAGCCCTTAAAGGAAATGAAGATGACACACTTTGAGATTCTTTCATAGCTGAGAGAAAAGCTTAACATTTTGTCCAGAGAGTGAGAGAGAGAAGCACACTCTTCCATCGTCAGAAAATTTGCAGAGCAACCATGTGCTTCAAAACAAACATATATTATATGCAACAAAGCTTCCAAAAAAGAGAAGGGAAACCTATATATCTTCGGGTTCTTATTTTTATATATAATTAAATACATCAGTTAACCTACGAGGCTACAACAAACTATTCATGTTGAATTCTGTAACACATAAATTTTGTTGTAGTGATTAATGTGCCGTTGCTTAATCTTTGGAATCAGAGGTATCATTCTTTTTCTGTGAGTTCAAAGTTCAAATTCAATGTTCAAACTGAAAGTCCATGCCTGTCTCAACCTCAGAACTTTCTCAGTTAACTAGCTGACAAGAGTTGAACATTAAAAACAAAAATGTCAGTATAGGGGCAATTAATATGAGGTGGAAGTTATATTTATAAATTTTCTGATCAAATTACAATATGTATCAGGTAGTACATTCCAGCACACACTGTACTATCCTTATTGCACAGTGTAATTTGTAAAAAAAAAAAGTTTATGAATATTCTACCTTAATATAATTAGAAGCTATGAAGCACCGACACTTCAAAAATCCTGACGTGTTGTGTCCGACATTTTCTGACACTTTCCGATACTTCGACACTCCCTGACACTTTAACACGTGTTATAGAAATTCAAAACAAGATTCAAAGGTTACGTTGCGTTGAGTTTTTAGTTTCAACTATTAGATTCGTTGAATTTTGGTTACCATTTTATTGAGTTTAATATAAATATTTGGGATATTATTGAGTTTCAACTATTATATTTCTTTGCAAAATTGATGAATATTATAAGTTTAGTTTCATTCTTTTGTTAAATTATTGAATATTAAATATAATATACACTACATAAATTAAAGATATTATTTAATATCAAAACGTGTCTAACGTGTCGGAATCTAATATTTTTTAGAATTAACAATTAACATGTCGGAGTGTCGTGTCATATCGTGTCACGTATCAGTATCGGTGCTACATAGATCAGAAGTATGTCTTTCCTTAGTTTCCAAAAAAAAATAAAAAATTAGAAGTTAGGAAACTAAAACAAAATAAAACCCACCTCCGCACATGATAATTAATGTAGGGCATTATTAATTAACTAAATTGTTAATATTGGCTAACCACCTACCAAAGAAAAAAAAAATATTGGCTAACCTATATATAAAACCATTAAAAGAAATTTTAGACCCAACTGGCACCTGATTGAATGATTCAAAAGAATTGTTACATAATAGATACGTTGAAAATGAACACTGCTAATTAACAAATAATTCCATTCGATTAACCCTTCTTTGTTTATTTTTTTCTCATATATACAATAACGATTAGTTTTACATTAATATATTATATATGAGCTTCTTGTCAGTATGTCATCACAAATACGTTGATCATGTGGTTAAGATGCTTATAACAAAGGGTACTGTACCAAACAAGAAATTATGCAACCATGTGATTCATGTCATCTTCTTCGTCATTTTAGTGGGGGCCTCTGTTAACTTAGCGTAGATTTATTAAATGGTAATTAAAAACCATTAATAGACAATACAGTACATTGTGGCTTGATCTGGTTGTTTTCATGCATAAAAACAACAATAGAAGCATATATATATTTATCTAATGTAAACATAAGTGTGACTGCTACTGCATGTGTGAGGTATGAACTGTGAAGGTATCTTCACAAAAATCTGAAAATAAAATAATAAATAAGTTGCGATGTTGAAATCTACTTTACTTTTGACTAGCGTCATGATCTACAGCCAGCGGGTAAATAAAAGGAACTAATTCTGTTAATTATTTTGCAGCTTAATTACTTGGGCCGAAATAGAAACTATTATTATTAGAGCAAATTCCAAACAAATTTATAATTTGTATATAGAAAAGCAAGTTCATTTTAAGGCGGAAATAAATGGAAAAAAAAAATTATCATTTAAAAAAATATAATTTTATGTTATTTTAAATACATATTTTATGATTTTTTATATTTTTTTCCTTCACAAAATTAGGAGGAGGAAGAAAAAAGAGAATATATATTGTGAAGGAAAAAAAATAAAAAATCATCAAAACAAAATCTTTTTATTTAAAATAAATCAAAATTATATAATTTAAAATGAAAAATATTTTTTTCTAAATTAAAAACACACTAAAATCGTTTTTTCAGAATTTAACATAGGTCTAGCTACCTGCTTTTTAGAGTGTGAGTGTCTCTGTGTGTATTGCCAATAATTTATAAAGAATCTGTGGGATTATATAATCTATATATTAGTCCATATATCACGTTGTCACTTAGATCCAGTGCAACATTCGAATAAATTAGTGGATTAGTCTAACTATTTTGAATAAGTTTATTCTCTTTACGACTCCGTATACAAAGCCATACTTGTCATTTTGTAAAAGGTCATGAAGATTAGATTCTTGTTTGAAATAAAAGAAATTGCAGTGGATAATTAAATAGTATTGCTGGCGTTGCAAGTTACTAATATGCATATCAATATTATTGTTAGAGTAAATACTCAAATTGGTACCTGACAAAAAAACCTAGCTAGCAAGTCCCCAACACATGCTTAATTTCCTTCTCCATCATTTCAAATCCTGTCTGCATCTTCATTGATAGATCATCAATCTTTATATAGTGCTCATTAATCTTATTTTTATGGTCATTCACCTCCGGCTACAATTCATCATTGAGCTTCATGACTAAAAAATTCAACTTGAATTCCAATTCAGCTACATTCAACTCCAACTTATTAATTCTCCAATCTTCCAGCTCCATGGTATCAAATGTAGCATCATCCACCCATGTAAAAGAAAAGTTACGGTATGGTTTCTTTTCCTAACACCAATTAAACCAAACTGTTAATAACATTCAAATTAGACAAAAAACGCATGGAAAAAATACCTCACCTTGAAATTGTGGCATCCAAAAAATGCTCTATTTGGGTTTCAAATGGTCTTGGAGGTGTAAACAACACTGTGTCTCCCATATTTACACAATGGAGCAGTTGTCATTCTTTCACTCTGGACTCAAATGAACTACAAGGGCTTGAGCTCCCCTTCCAGAAGAAATATTCATCTCCTAAAGACTAAGTTTCAAATAATGCACAAAATACAGGATAACCCCAATCTGAGTAAACCCTAAATCATTAATCCCCAAATTCAAACGTTCAATCTTCGATTCAATCCCCTTCTTTCTGGTTTAAGAAGAACCCTAAAGCATACGACAACTTTCCTTTCATGAAAATGAGAGGGAGGGACAACATAACGTTCAATTCGTTTAGTGAAATACCTCTGAGCAACGTGGATATCCTATCTCCAGACGACATCGTTCCACCTCCAACGTGGCAGTCAGCATGTCCATTAATGTTACACCTCAGCACCGTTAGTGACACCGTCAATTTTGGACTAACAGAAGGACTAACGTGAGACCTGTTCATCTTTGTTGGGGACTTGCCAGCTAGTTTATTTTTGTCATGGACTAATTTGGGTACCGAGTTTTTTGTCAGGGACCAATTTGAATATTTACTGTTATTTTTAAATATTGCCCTCATTATTTTCAATATCAATAGAATACCGTACAATACACATGAGTCTAAATTACTTAGGTAGCAAAATGCTAGGGCAAAAAAATAGGTATATATGATTAGCGGCGTCATTAAGCACCGTCCATTAGAAATTCAACCCAAGGATCAAAGAAATGAGATATTGATTAGGTGAATCCACACTAAATTACAACCATTATTAATATCAAGTGGATCGATGTGGTTAGGGCTATGACATATTATTTAGGTATTAGGCCGGTTGATCTCAGAGCCGGAGACTTTTATTTACACAAGTCAATTTAATTAATTAGAAATAAGGCACATGAAGCAACGATGGTGGTTTATACACATATATAAACTTCATTGGACATGTATTATTTTTCTTTAATTTATTGGAGATTAAACTGCATTCTCAAACAAGGTAACCAATTAGGTTTTGCATATGCAGATATATATATACATGTTTTGTCATGTCATGCATATTGGGTGGATACCACGCACGGATGCTGAAGTCTTGGTTTGGTTGACTAGCTAGGGTTCAGTTAGGATAGGATAAATATATGATGGAATAATATTTTTGAGCAAATGCATGTCGCGTCTACGAAGGAGTGGGTAAGATTAATTAATATAGATTATCAAATTTTGGGCTTAGTTATTTAAAATCTTATAATCTCACCCGTTGGGTTCATTCATTCACATTGAGATAGGTATAGGGTTAATGGAAGACTGAATTAGAATCAATGAATTAAGGTTTGGAATTGGTTCATTGGTTGTATCTAGCAAAAGATACCGGAAAATTTGTCTGTATTGGGATATAAATGTTTGGACGGAAACATACTGATGTTTAATTTCAAGGATGAAGATTTTGTTGTTGCCGAAGAACGACGAAACACACACGCCCCCCAGTCTACGTCTGAGCCTAGTCCCCTTATGTATTAAAATTACATGCATGGTCATCTATAAATTAACTAATCACATATTTAATCATATATCGTCAATCCTATTTATCCTACTGTATAACAGCTCATCATTATGTCATTGCTAGCTTATGATCAGAGAATTCTATTAACTGATACATTAAAAGAAATTAATATTCAATATAGCAAAAAATAAAATAGCATGCATAGTTAAACCCATAACAAAACTTTGCATTTTATTTTGAGACCTATTTTCTAGGGGTTTTTTTTTATAATCAAAAGTGTTCCAATATTTCTGGATCTGGTTAGTACAATCTTGTCTTTGAGCAATTCGTGACTATTATTCTGGCTCAATCCATTATTATTTTCTATTTAATGTGTGTGTGAAATAAAATGTAATACATGTAGGCAGTGATAGCAGCCAGCCATGCAATGAGGCAAATTGTAGTTCAGTTGGTAGCGGTGGCGAAGCCAGGATTGGAGAGGTGGGAGAGTGAAAATTAATTTTTTATCTTACATAATATAACTGTTTAGGTAATTTCTTACCAAAATATTAACATTTAACTACATTTGAAATACTAAAAAAAATGTACTTTTTGTCGAGTACAATAGACATAAAAAGTAGTTTAAAGCAATAATTAAAAAAATTGTGTCTTAACTAAAACAATGTTTTTAATTATATTTTTTTCAAAAAATAAAATAAAAGACTGCAACCAAGTTACCCAAAAAGTGAATCTTTTAAGTTAGAGCAAACTCATTTTCTCTATATGAAATCACTACACAAAGAGAAACACAACCTTGCAAATGAAAAGAGAGCAAAAGGATGACAAAAGAGCCAAAGTTTTCATTAACCAAAACATACCATACGAAAATAAAAAAGAAAATGCAGAAAATGTTACACATAACACATACACATTAGGAGAAGTGGAGGTAGATTTCAAATCAGAACTTCCAAAAAAAGCACATTTAACAGTAACAACAATACTATGTTTGGCCTTCAACTGTATTAAATTTTTTTAATTTTTTTTTTTGGAATGGGGAGGGGGGCGGCCGCCCACCCTAGTCTTCCTCTATCTCCGCCCCTGATTGGTAGCAATAGAGTTGAATAAGTAGAAAGAAAAGGGTTTTGGTTCAATCCTCATATATCACATTTGGGAGGGACACGTGCTTCAATCCAGATTAGTCTACTGCCTCAAAGAATCGACACTTACGGAAATATCAAGGCGAGCCAACTCACCCAAAAGAGATAATTAGAGTTGAGCTAATTTAAAAAAAAAAAAAAAACCCACCAAAACCAATCTCCCTTTATAGTGACCCGATTCCTCTGTAATAACTATTATAGGTATGGTGGCAAGAAAATAAAATGAACGTCATTAAAATGTGGAAGTGTGCGGGAAAAGGTATAATTTGAGATAACTAATTGAAAAAAGGGTTGAATTTCTTTTTAAAGCATCATAAAATTCGTGATTACAAAAGAGAATTAATACGCATGCAGTGGAAATTAATTCAGCAGATATTGAAGCGAATACCCCTTTTTGTCCTATATATAGCTGGCTGTCAATATTAATGCATGGAATAAAGTGCAGTGACTTCAAAATGAATAAATCTCTAGTGAATCTCCTGTGCATTTTGTGTTCATTTTGTGATACAAAAAATCACATTTTTTGAAAAAAAAAATAATGTGATATTTTTTATTCACATGTCACAAAATGATTAGGTAGATGTACTGAATTTTTGATTCCATAAAAAATTTATTCACTAAAAATTTATTCCATAAAAAACAACAAGGTATTGAGAGAGATTCGTTGCTTTATTTTCACTTCAGTACTAACTCGCTACTGTGTCTGTGTGACCTATGGAAGCAGAAAAGCGTCTGAAAGAGTTGATCAGGGACAAAAAATTATTATCACTTTAATCCATTCATCATGTTGAAGCACACCTTGTTGTGGGTCCTCATCGTCAATCCTTTTATTCCCTCGTATCCAATTCTAAAAACTTGGATATATGTACATATCACAAAATGAGTACATTATTGAGTATATACAGTTTCGCCTAAAATGAAATTCTAGACTCTGTTCTGCCAATGAATCAAACCCACATTGGTCAATTTAGAAGCCAGTTCAGCATGCAAATCAATTGCAAAAAAGGTAAACTCTTTCTTCCACAAACGTGTATATCCTAATGTACTGGCAAAATCAATTTCAATTTCGTCAATCTTTACTCAAATTCTTAAACCGCCCACAATCCTTACCTACCTTCTTTACGTCCCCATCCAAAATAATTATTATGATTCTTATAGTGAAAAGTTCACTCACATCCAATCAAATTCTTCTCTAGGCTTTTAATGTCTCCAGGTGATAGGAAGCTTTCTCCAGTTTTCTAAAACATAATTATACTTAGTGGAATTGTCAATTAGTGTTATATATAGACTATAATTAAGTAAGGTCTTTCATTATGGACATCGGTTACACTGTGAGCACACGTGCCACAAAACATAAACATGGCCGGTCTATCTTTGTTGGTTTTCACTCACCATACCTAACATTAATTCTATATTGTTATATATATATAACCAGGGAACTATGTGTTTAAAAGCTGATATATCAAAACTGAGTGCGAAGAGAACAAAAATATAGAAGGGAACAAATTAAGATGATTCTTTATTTATGAACCGTCCCATGCATTAAGACTAAAAATGACTGAGTCTAAAAAGTAAAAATTCGATCCTTAATATAAAAGCATTATATATTAAAAAGATTTTTTACCTTTGTTACTCATCTGCATTGAAATTGTAAAACAATATATATGGGAAAACATTTTCTACTTGGAAAGGAGAAATTTTTCTCATATTAGTGATCCATAGCAAAAGTGGGACTACAAAATAGTGGAGAGAGAAAAGAATTCAAAGTGGGACCCACTTATGCTATGAGTCACTAACATGAGAAAAATCTTCTCCTTTAAAAGGAGAAAATGTTTTCCCCATACATATATATAGGAGAAAACATTTATGCAGCCACTTTAGATAAGGGTATTTACAGTTATCCTTTTTAACTAAATACGACCTGTCGTACATTAAAAGTGCATTTTATCTCTCTGCCATGTCAACCGACACTGTCTGATGAGAGAGAAAAAGAGCAGCTTTATTGTTATAACTAAGTACGACCGGTCGTACTTAGTTAAAAAGGGGTAGCTATAGATAACTTTATCTAAAGTGTCTGTAGAAACATTTTTCTATATATATATATATATATATATATATATATATATATATATATATATATATGGGAAAATATTTCTTCAGCCACTTTAGATAAGGGTGTTTACAGTTATCCTGTTTAACTAAGTACGACTTGTCGTACATTAAAAATGCATTCTCTCTCTGCCATGTCAGCCGACAGTGTCTGATGTGAGAGAGAAAAAGAGCAGCTTTATTGTTATAACTAAGTACGACCGGTCGTACTTAGTTAAAAAAGGTAGCTATAAATAACTTTATCTAAAGTGGTTGTAGAAATATTTTTCTCATATATATATATATATATAAAGGATATTGTAACAACTAATTAGTGTTACTACCAATCAATTTTATTGTTAAATCGATTATGTTGATCCAATGATTATACTTATTTTCATTTTTGAATGATTATGATTCCCCATATTTAATACTTTATATTTATCTTCATTTTTTTATGGTTATAATTTCGCATATGTAATACTTTCACATTAAATATGGGGAATTACAAAAATGAAAATAATTATAATGTTAGATCAACATAATCGATCTAACGGTGAAATTGATTGATACTAACATGATAATAAAACTAGTTGATTGTTACAATATATATATATATATATATATATATATATATATATATAGCAGATCCTTGTGACACCGGTATCAAATTTGAAGTTTGACACCTCATCTGAGAGCCGTTAGATCAAAAAAGATCAACGACTCATATATATATATTGTAAGCATGTGATACCATTGATCTTTTATCTAACGGCTTTCAAATAAAATGTCAAACATCAAATTTGACACTGGTGTCAAAGAAATATTTTCCTATATATATATATATATATATATATATATATATATATATATATTGACTTTATTAGTCTTAGAGAGAAAATAAGTGGGTCCCATAATTACAAGAAACAAAAAAAGGCGTGATGCGAAAATCAAAGGAAGAGTGCATAGAAAAGTTTTTTATGTATATAAGGAGAGAAATATTTTCCTATATATGTATATATATATATTAAAAAAAATGTGAAAAACAATGATGACCAGAGCCGTATGATGCATGCATGCTTAAGCTTTGGAAGAACGTTAATATAGATGTACAAGGTAATGCTAGTTTTTTGGCCTTATGCAGAATAAAGATATCTCAAGCTGATATGCTATTGCTCTTAGCCTGTTGGATTGGACATAAAGGACTTTTGTCATCATGAATTAGATTAATCTGGATCATACATTTTTCACCGTTGAGATGCAAACTGCACCTTGCAACATCACACTATACACTATACAGTTCCCTCATCGATCGAGCAAGGGTACTGCAGTGAAAACCATCAAAACAGCGGCTGCAGAGTGCAGATAGAAAAAAACCACTTTGCGTAAGTAGAAAGCGGTTTCGACGTTGGATCTATAACAAACAAGACAAACAAACACGTTCACTCCTTTCCTTTGAGTTTGACGTTGACATTGACAAGGATGTTTCAGGAAATTTATTTACATGTGGCGGAATTTACAGTAACTAGAAAAAGCTAATACCAGTGCTGCCAATCGCAACAAATGCTCTTCTGCTTAATTAAGTGTTTTATACCTATCATCGCCGTGATATTTCACCAAATCTTAGATCTTTAAATAGATATATATACAGTATAACTCAAAATTTAACAGCAATGATTATTCAAAAATTATATAAATCTAAATATGTTTAAAAAAATTCATGAATTATTACGAGTAAAGTGTTAAAAATTATTCCATAAGTTGCATGTTTAAAAAATGCAATTCAATTTCTTCGAACATTTTTTTCGATAAATTGTTTTTTTTACCCGCAGCCATTTTATTATAATGAAATATTATTATTGAGATAAATCTTTTTTTATTTTTAAAATATAATTTTTTAACAAATAAAAATTTCAACCAAATATGTTAATCCTCATTGGTGAAGGTATATTTTTTTTATTATAAAACAAAATATTATATCATTATCGTAAACAGTACTTTAAGTAAATGGTATTACATTATATATAATTAATTATTAATAATAAAAAATTAATGGTAAATAAAAATTAGATCTATATATTACAATAATTGGTTAGGTGACACTAGGTTGTTAGAGATATATGATGGCTTTTACGGGAATTGGTTTCCGGTTTTTCTTAATGGGGCCATTGATTCTAGATGGGATTGCTAATTTGGTTGGTTATTATAAAGAATTCAACCCTAGAACGTATGTTAGTAGTGCTTGTAATTTCTTATGTTACATGAGAAATTTAAGTTTTTCTATTCAGGTCCACTTAAAGTTTTGAAATCGAAGTGAAATTGCAACATGAGAAGTCTTGTTCCCATGTTATCATACGGGAAAGTTTTGTTAATAAGTTTATATTATTTTTTAATTTACTTTATCATATGAAGATTTATTGGATTTGAAGAGTGAATAACAGATAAACTTTTACAATATTTATTTATTTATTAGTAGAATAGGGAGTGGTGATTAGGGGTGCTAAACAAACCAGGGGCCTTTGGCTCGCCTCGTGAAGTCCTGAGCTTACATGTCTAAAATTGGTTGTTGGTACCAGGCTTGAACTATATAAAAGCTCGTTTAATAAAAAGGGAAAAGTCGGCCAAAAAGCCTTAAGGCTGGCCTAATATTATTTTTTATTTATATTTTAATTTTTTATACTACTTGTAATAGCCATTTCTTTCTCCTCAATCCATTTTACCCCATTTAATTGGTTAAACAAACTTTTTGAATGATTTTGTTCTATATTATGTTGTTTGGATATAAATTGAATTTATAAATATTTATGGAATTACTAATGTTGTTGATTGTATATTATGTTTGGATAGATTTTTGTTATCTTATTTTTTTTAAACAGGCTAAACAAGCCTTTATTTTTTTGTAAATAAGTCAGGCCACATGCTGATGATAATTATATTTATAATAGGTAACAGACTTGGTCAGGCTAACACATTTAAACACAGACTTAGTCTTTTAAGACCAAAACTCGACTCTGCTGGGCCCATTAACACTCTTAGTGGTGATAATTGAATTTGTGACCGCTTAGTCATTTAGACTCTAATATCATATATAAAGTCACTTCGACTCCAAAATTTAAAAGTTATTAAGTGAAGGTAATATTAATAATTTTATATTTTTTCTCTAACAGTTGTGCTAACTTCTTATTTGCTACAAAATTATAATTAAGACAAATATTACATAAATATATATTAAATTGGGAATGAAAATTAAGGGTATGTTTTATGGGTGGAATTAGAATTCTAATTTTGTTAGAATAAAAATTGTATTTTTTTAGACAAATTAATAATTGAGATATTGAATCATCATTCTAGATCAAATTAAAATTTTATCGGCTGTCGTCGTTCGTGGTTGAAGTATGTTAATAGTGGCGATATGGTCAAAGGTCGGCAACAACATAGACAAAATGGTGAAACTGATGGTTGCCATCCATCGACAATATTTATCGAAGTATCTCAATCTTAATTGTATTTGATAAAATATAACGACAAACGTAATAAAATAATAAATAATAAAATAAAACTTGAATTTTAATTTTAATTTTAATTTTTTATACTTGGAGTTATAATTTTAAAGATTTAAATTGAGAGTTAAATACAATATAAATTAATTTTATTTTAATTTTGTTGTGGAGGAGAGCCTTAACCCAAAATGAGGCTCATTAATTCCCTCTAGCCTCTATCTCCATTATAATGTCGTCTCAACCATGCGTTTCATCATCTCATGATTTTTAATGAGTTAGCCGTACATACGAAGAGGCTCAATATGGTAATGCTTTTGAGATCACGGATGGTATGCAAGGGAAATTTTTCATTACCTATAAGCCTCCTTCGATTTAGTGTTCATTTGCAAAGTTTTTTTTTTTTCTTTATTAGCAGAAACTATCAAATATATTTTTACAAAAGCTATTATTATAAAATAAAATCATTATAATAAATAAAAGCTGAAATTCCCAAGAAGAGTTTTTTTTTTATGATATATACTAATTTTTTAGAGTTCTCATATTTATTCTTTAATTTTATCCTTATTCTAAATTTGTATTTATCAATTTTACTCTTTTCCTTTTTTAAACTCTTTAATTTTTAACTTTAGGTTAAAAATAATTTTTAATTTAAAAAATGATCCTTTTTTCTACCAATGAAATTTTTTGTTTCAAACACAAAAAAAGTGGGACTCAATTATTATTTTTTAAAAAAAAAATCCAAAATCCATGACATATCCTAACTTTCTATGAATTATTGTAAAAGTTTTTCTTTTTGCAACAACAAAAGAACTATATTTTCCTTTAAAAAAAGATTTTTATAATTTTCATTTAACATGATAATTAAATTTTTCCTACACACCCTTCGATTTTCATGCTTATATAAGTCCCACATAAAATTTTTTCTAACACATAGGTCCCATATATTTTTTTATCTCTACAACATGAAATTTCAATTCTCATTCAAGATCAGAATTATAAAACCCTTAAAAAAATGAGTTTTATATTTCTCATCATTGCTTCCAAACTTTTGCACACAACCCTCGGAAGTTGAAACCGATTTCTATACAAACACACGCATTTACTCTCTGCTTAGCTTAGTCAGTCATTGGCATCATCGCTCATTAGTCCAAGTTAATTGAATTCTTATCATCCATAGCTGTATAGTTCACTGTACATTGAGTATTCTATCCCCTTCATGAACTGACAGCTCATTTCCAAATCTATTTCCTATCAAATTCCAACTCAAAATTAATATTTTAATAAGATAATTAAAATTATCAATTTCAAAGCTAAATTCAATGTCTACTTTTTCGTGTCAAACCTTACTCGAGAAAAAAAAAAAAAAAACTCGAGAACTTTAGTGCACGACATGTGATAATTCATCTATGCTTGACTTCTCAAACAAACATTGCCTCTGTTATCCATGGACCCAGTAAACAATGACATTATTTGGGTTTAAACCTTCTTATCATCCATAGCTGTATAGTTCACGATGTACATCCGAACGTTAATTCTAAAAAATGTTAGATTTCGACACGTTAGGACACGTTTTGATATTAAATAATATTTTTAATTTATGTAGTGTATATTATATTTAATATTCAATAATTTAACAAAAATGAATATAAACTTGTAATATTCATAAATTTTGCAAAAAAACATAAGATATCCCAAATATTTATATTAAACTCAATAAAATGGTAATCGTAATCCAATGAATCTAACAGTTGGAACTAAAAACTCAACGTAACACAACCTTTAAATCTTTTTTTGAATTTCTATGACGGGTGTTGAAGTGTCGGGGAGTGTCGGAGTGTCCGAGAGTGTCGGGAAGTGTCGGACACGAAACGTCAGGGTTTTTGAAGTGTCGGTGCTTCATAGGTTTAAACACTGCAATGAAATTCAAAATCTTAAGGCATTAGGAGTACAAGTCCTTCCACTTATATCGTTATCACTTAATCCATTCTTAATCAATGTGAAACTTCACCCACTCACACTTGAATTTCTCAATATCTCCCACTCAAGTGTGAGTCCTGGGCCCACATTCTTTTCCCCTCAAGAATAAGCTTCTTCAAGTATTCATGAAATTTATCAATGCTCGGCTCTTCCATCAAGACTTGGCTACACTCATTAAGACCTTACCTTCCCACATCTTCAAGTACTTGGATCACCACATGCCAATCCACCATTGGCTGTGATACCATTTGCTGGGACAGTGGAAGGAGCTCGTGGCGAAGGGAAATCGTCATCCGTGGTTTAAGCGAGAAAAGTGGGCTTAGACACCACAATCAAACCCAAAACCTTAAGGTATTAGGTTCATGAATCTTTCTACTTATATAATGTTCACATAATCCATTCTTAACCAATGTAGGGCTTCACCCACTTATACTTGGATTCCTTAACAAATTCTTCTACCAACGTCGTGATCATAATTTCAATTTGTGCAACAATAGGCAACAACAATAAAGAGCTAATTAAACTTTGGAAAAAATACTTCTTTTGTTGTAGAAAAAATGTTTTATCTTACCTCTTACACTTTGAATTTCGATCTTGACATTTTTTTAAAATGTGGCCCCACCATGATGAAGGAAGTTTTCCTGTCGCAGAAGAAATACATGTAATGAAACTATACAACAAATTCGTTCCAATAACTTAAGGTTGTAAATGACACGATTTATATCTTTTCACTCTTACAAAAAGGTGGGACCCACACCTTTATTTTTTTTTGTCAACTCTCTCTTCTCATTTATCTATCTCTTTTTCTCTCTTAAAAAGACACAAATTTATATCTTTTAAAATGATACACATTTTATCCATAACTTTATATTAAACCTATAATATTCGTGATAATATGTATGTATAACTTGTATAGCAGAATTCACAAACCATAATTTGAGTTAAGTATAGTAATTTGAGTATAAAAGGATTTTGTTCGCAGCGGAAAACATTAAATTTTATTAAAAATATATTATATATTGGTAGAGTCGCGTCTTCAAACACTCAAATAAAAATTAGTTCTCGTGGGAGGAAATTTTTTATTTTTTTTCCAGAGTCATGAGCCAAACAGTTTCAATATATTCCTGCGAGCCCACACAGTTTGGATTTTCCATATTCATCGTATCTATTTCCCTAGTTGCATCTCCGGTCCCAAGTATCTTTCTCCTCTCTTATAGAAGGTGGTATTTTACCAAGGCTAAGAATCCAACCAAAATTATACCTGAATTGTCTCCTTACTTTTGTTTTTCGATAACCTAGACGACATAAAATGACAACAATGACCTGGAGCTAATAGAGCTTACTTTTCAAGTAACTAGATAGATGAGATTCATATAGAGAGCGGAAGCTCCAAGTAGTGATGGTAATAACTCAAACAACAACAAAAATTGTCTGAGTTATGAATATTTTTTAATCCACATGAAAAAGTGAATTGACATATATATATATATATATATATATATATATATATATATATATATATATATATATATATATTGTATTTCAAACTCCATCAATACTAATATTTAATAAGAATTTTGTGATGAATGGAAGAAAAGATAAATCTTTTTTTTCTTTAAAAGCAGACGCAGAAGTCCAAAATAGGAATATTTTTCTTTTTCTATAAAAGTATCTCATTAATAACTTTTTATGCGATTTATATATAACTTTATACCCAAAAATAAAATAAAAAATGCTTAGATAGCTGAATATCAAATACCTTATGAGTAAGGGTGTTTGCGGTTTAGATTGGATCGGTTTTGGAAACAAAAATCATCCGATCCAATCTCTTCGGTTTGATCATATAATCATCCATTCGGTTTAGATTTTTTTCAAATCCGATCCGACCCAATCCAGTTTTCTTGGTATCGGTTTTCCATTTTTTTAAAAGCCTAAAATCTGTTTCATGATTATTGTGTAAATAACATTTTTTGTATATGTTGGCTTTGTAATTTTTTATTTTTATTTTTGAAATACAAAAGGATCAGTAAATGATAATATAGTTATTTTTTTTGGGCGATGAAATATGAGACTCTACACAGAAAAAATTTTGTTGATAAGATGTGACTAGGTTTTTTAGGTTTAGGTTTAGATAAGTCTTGGGTTTAGAAATTTTTGGGCTATGATTGTAGAAATGCCCAAATAGATAGAAAAAATTAATATATTGGATCGGTCTTTATCAACTCATTCGAAAATCGATCCAATTCAATTAAAATTTTCAGCTTTTTTTTTTTCGATTTTCGATTTTTTTATTTTCGATTTATTCGGTTTTTGGTTTTCGATTTTTGATTTTTCGATTCGGTCACCGCGGTTTGAATCGGTTTGGATCGATTGATGAATACTCCTACTTATTAGTGATATTTGAAAATTCGAATAACCATGTTCATGCAAAAAATTTCATTTTAAAAATTCATGCATAAAATTTTAGATCTAATTTTGATGTATTATTAATATGAAAATTATAACTTAATTATACATTGGAACATCGATCATTCATAACATTTGACTTTCGTAATAATTATTTCAAAAGCCATATTTTTAATAATTTAATAATGTATGGTTGAGAGACAGTATAGAAAATGTTAGACATATATAGTACATCAAAATTAAACTCTAATCTTTCTCTAATAAAGTTACGTGTAAATGATTACCCAAAAAAAAAAAGTAGTTACGTGTAAATTGTGTAGGAAGATATTAATGTATTTATATATAAACTTAATTAAGAATTAAATTTTGAGCCATTGTCAGTGTAAATATATATATATATATATATATTAATACTTCAAAGTGTTGTGGCATTTTTAAATACATTTAACATTTCGTATAGATATTAATAATGTAATCAAAGTTACTAAACGATGGATCATCACTCAGTATAAAATTATATGCTAATATAAAAGGTTTTATATTAATATTATATCTCAATTAAACTCTTTGTTAAAAAAGATGATTTTTTCGTGAGTTTGAGAAAATTTTACATTCCGTTCAGGCTAGCTGGCTGGGACAACTTAAAAATTAGCCAATCTCAACCAGTCAAAACAACTGGCAAACTACTGTTATTTCTAACAGATGTATGATTGAACTCAAATGAGAAAAACATGCTCTTACTTCGTAGGTTCTTAACATTATAAGCCGTTTCCAAAAAACGAAAAAAACACATTATAAGCCAAACCATCCAACATGCCTCCAGCCCAACCAATCAATCAATTTTTCTTTTTATGGGGTCCATGTTAATCTTTTCCATTTAAAATAAAATAAAAAGGGATTTATTTCTTATGTTGGGTATTCATTGTTTGTTCAAAAATAAGTATTTAGCATCGTCAAAGAAATTGAAATAAAAATTGTGTTGTATTAATGAGCGATATTTTTAACTTTTTGATTTTTATTAAGATTCAATTAACAATATATGTAGGATTTAGAAGTAAGATAAGCAATTATCCAGTCTAAAAAATAATATTCACACGATCTAATAATACCATAACCTACGATGAGTTAAGAAACCTTAAACATAAATATGCGAGGTATATTCTGATTACATTGTGTTAAAGAACCTTGGGAAAACCAGCTCAAAGGGTGCGAGTACCCAAGGCCATATAAACTCCACATTAGTTACCCATACAACCAATGTGGATTATATATCTCAACACGCCCCCTCACACGAGAGTCCACTGAGCTTAGTTGCCCATAAAACTAATGTGAGACTATATATCTCAACACATTGAAAAGGAATATGCTATGAACGGAATGAAAATTGCAATGTACTGTTTTGAATTTATTTCGAATCAAACATACGTACTTTTTGTCGATAATGAAATTTGAAGGCTCTGCGCGTCATTGTCTCGTTCCCGCTTGAAGGTATAAGAGCAAGTAGTTATGTGTGTGGGATTTTCTCATATGGGTAAAGTTTCAGAGAAAAAGGAGTAAAACGGATTGGGTTCCCAAACTATTGTTTACTTAATTTCTCATCACGATTATGATGATGATAATAATTGTTGCCTTGAACCTAAACTAAATTCCAAACTAACTTGCGTAGGGCTAAATAAAGAGAGGCCTAGAGGAAGCATTTTGTGATAACCATTGTCCATTCCTTCTTGTTGCATGTTTATTTTTTGGGGCCCATAATGAAGTTGACAACTTGACATTGCAAATATCTTTTTTCTTTTTCTTTTACAACTCTACGTGGTTCCATTCAGCTGATGTTGTTCATTTAACTGAAAAAAGGTAGATATAATTGCATATAGGGGTATAGTATAGCCATTAAGATTTAATTGGTCTATAATTTTTTTATCCACCCTTTAATTAAAGGGATCTATTAATCTCATGTTATATGAGATAATTATTTCATGCAACAGAGACAAGATAGTGGGGTTCACCATTTGTAAAAGAAAAAATAATGTGGATCCCACTACTTTATCTATGTTGCATGAGATAAATAAGATAATAATTTCCCTTAATTAAAACCAGTCCTCACGCACGGCCACAGCCAGAGAACCACTTGAACAAAGCCCTAAATGAAATGCTTGTGTCTTTGTTGTTATTAACTTATTATTATTATAGAGATGCAAGCATCAATTATTAAGTTCGTGACAAGATCGCAATGTATCAGCACTCAGTAACTCTCTTCCACAATATCAGTACTTGAGTTTCATAGTCATGTACCATTCAGATTTCAGAAAGAAAATTGAAAGAAACCAATTTATTGTTGTGGGCTTGGGCTTGGGCTTGGGTTGACTGAACTCATGAGCATTCTTGATGTTTATGTGGAGAGGCCTAGTTGCCAGGCAATTCAAACAACTACCTCGGTAATTTTTTGGGCTTCACCTAACAACTGAAGTTCATGGTTATTCCATTAATCGGGTCCACATAATACAGATTTTTGAATTCAAACATATTAGTCATGCGTTTTTTATAGACCGAGAGTAGTAAAAGGAGCCAATTCTTGTTGATAAAAAATAATGATATATACACACAAACTAGATTTTCTTATACGTTTGAATCAGAGATTAGTTTTCATTTTGATATAGCGATTTTTTTTCTCCGTAAGTATTATTTTTTTATATCCCAATCATGCACAAATAAAGGCTTATAGCCCTAATACTCTCAAGTCCCCTGTGTAACATTATGTAAGACTGAATCTCTTATTTGTAGAAATAAAGGTTTTATCTTCATTATCTTTATCATCTTATGCTGTTAGGATAAATCCGTTGATATATTTCCTAACAGTATTATTTTTTTATATACTCAAATCCCTAATACTCTCAAGTCCCCTCAACATATTTAAACTGAAGTTTACTATTTCAGCAACCGTTGTAGATTTTATATATTTACATACTTAATTTATATACACATATCTCGTAGTTGGTGCAACTAGGAGACAATTTGACTTGATGCATTTCATTTAACAATGACCAATAAATTTATTTAAAATGATAACTTGATATGAATAATTATTTATTACGATGGCTGTGATTTAAAGGTTGTTACTTTCAAAAAGTAGAATGGATTGGGGTGGGTGTCGTAAGTGCTAACTTCACCTCCAGATATCATTGCTTCTGGAAGGAAAAGCTGACAAAGAAATAAGTATGGTCATGGTGAAACATAGACCTTCTTAACCATATTATATTATTCTCTATGTTTAAATATGAATACCAGTCAAGATATTCAATAATATTCAAAAGTCAATAGGATTATTCTATGCTCTCAGCAATGAAATTTTTATATCTTTCACTGACTATTTCAACGTGGAATATGTGATCAATTTCTAATACGTTTTACAACTTGTTTGACCATCCACATTATAGGTAGAACTAGTTACCGATGGAGGTAATTTACTGTCCAAAGGACAATTATTACAAGGACTAATTGAGTTATATGTTATAACAGTGTCTACAAGATTAGTCGATTAAATTGTTCACCTATCTAATTTTCCATGCGTTGTTCAGTATATAATAAGTCGATCTTGTCGTTGTCCTCGAGGAAGTGTGCTAGTTATTATCGTTTGAGAACGAAGATTCTGAAGCATTCGAGACTAATCCATCCCAAATCGGAAAACAGAAATAGAGATGAAGCCAAGGTAAATGATAGGAATCCATGGGATCACCACCCAAAAAGCTAATTTAAAGGGTGAGAGTACCCAAGCTTTATAAATCCCATACTAATTGCCTACACAATCAATGTGGGACTCCTAACATTGTCACCCCTTTAAGGCCGACGTCCACGGCAACTTTTACTCTGATAGGGACCCATGGGATCACCACCCCAAAAGCTTCAAAGGATGGGAGTGCCCAAGACCTTATAAATCTCACACTAATTACCTACACAATCAATGTGGGACTCCTAACATATGGCCATAATCAAACAGAGCCCACGCGGCGGCTACAATAATCTTTGAAATGGCATGAGCCATGAGGTTTATCCGTATGTACAATTCAAGGATGGCATGAGGTTCTATTCTGATCCAATTTAATGTGTTTAGACCGGTTTTATGAACTGAGACCAAATCCCCGTATAATACAATATATATACTTACTATATATATATAGAATTTATCCTTTTTTGTCTAAAAAAGGGAATTTATCCTTTTCAAAATTCAACGACGACAAATGCAATGATTTATATATCTGTAATAATTTTCCTAGGTTAAGGTTTTTTTTAAGTAAGTATTTCAACTATATATATTTTATAAAGTAAGTTCCATATTTTTTGAAATATATATTCAAATTTTTCTATTAAAGTATAATACTTTTTAATATGGAATGGCTTAATTTTTAATGAATGATACATGTTGTTTTTAGTTTTAAAATTTAAAATTTTAATTTTTTTAATATAATTACTATGCATTTTTTCAGTTTTATCATATATATTTTCTTTAAATTCATATTATTACAAATTTAAAACTAAATTTACAAACAAACAAAAAAACTCGGACAAGATACTTACTAATTTTTAAAGATAAGAAATATTACTCTAATTTTACATGACATAATTATCTCATGTTACCTCACATCGAAAATCCCACCCACTTTTTTTCTTTTTTATTCTTTAACGGTGGGTCCCACATAACTCCTCTCTATGACATGAGAGAGCTACTCTTATGTAAAACGAGAGTAGCATTTTCCTTTAAAATATGTTAGACGCAAAACTGATTGAGTGACACATAAGAATCCAAGTCAGCACAATAATAATAAGAGTTTATCATCTATTATTTAATATGACCACAAAAAATTTCCTACACACACAACATTTTGTGGGGCCTGCAGCAAAACAAAAACCAAAAAAACTCTGGCACGCAAAATGAATCTCTATAATATAACACAATCATTTTTCCTACAACATAACTCTTATAAAACCCTAATAGTAAACAATAAAAGACGAAGGAAGAAAATCAAAATTTGTGAGGGTTGTCTGTTTTTGGGAAAGAGAAAAAATAATATGAATAAAAAGAGAAAGAAAAAAACTAAGATTATAAAAAGCAGCGTCAAATTATTAAAGGGTAAATTGTGTGTCATTTCAAAGGATATAAGGTTGTGTCATTTTAAAATTTCTAACAAAATTATTTATGTACTTTCCACAATATTAAAAAAAATAATATTTCTTATGAAATTTCTACGCTGCAAGCTACGCAAATTGTCACAATTTTTTTTTCGTCGGAATACTCTTCGTCGAAAAAAATTTCTCCGATGAAAATTTTTACGAAAATAAATTTTCTATAGAAATTTAGTTTCTGGCAAAAGTTTTGACGAAAATGATTTCCTTCATGAAATGATTTAAACGGAAAAAAATATTTCATAAAAAATTTTGATGGAATGTTTTTCGTTCAAAATTTCGATGGAAATGTGTTCTGAAGAAAAAGTTTTCGGAAATTGTTTTGTCAAATATTTTGAGGGAAATGTTTCATTCGAAACTTTCAACGAAATGTAGATTCTGTAAAGAATTTTGACAGAATATTTTTTCCGTCAAACATTTTAATCGAAATATTTTTCGTCAAATTTTTTACGGAAAAATTTTCTATTGAGATTTTTTGACATAAATGTGTTCTGTTGAAAATTTTGATGCAAATATTTTTTATCAAAAAATTTGACGAAAATACTTTCCATCGAAAATTTTCGATAAAAATGTGTTTCCTTAAATATTCAACTGGAAGTTTTTGTCAAAAAGTTTAGCGAAAATATTTTCGTCGAAAATTTTTGACGGAATGTAAATTCTGTAAAGAATTCTGATGAAATTTTATTCTAACAAAAATTTTTGATGGAAATGTGTTGCATTGAAAATTTTGATGGAAATATTTTTCGTTAAAAATTTCGATGAATATGTTTTTTTATGAAATATTTTGACGAAATTTAGATTCTGTAAAGAATTTTGACAAAAAAAATTTGTCGATTTCTTTTGCAGAAATGTTTTTAGTGTCAAATTTTGATGGAAATATTTTCCGTAAAAAATTTAGACGTAATTGTTTTACGTCGAAACTTTTCGGTAGAGATGTGTTTCGTCAAATTTTGGACGAAAAAATTTTCGTTGAAAGTTTCAACGAAATTTAGATTCGTCAATAGTTTTGACTGAATTCTTTCCCGTAAAAAATATATGTCAGTGGTTATGACAAAATCTTGTTTCGTCTTTAGTTTTGACGAAATTTTTTTGACGTATGTGATTTTTATCAAAAATTTCATCACTATTTTTGACGAAATATTTTTTGTCGATAAATTTTGTTGATATTTGAGACTTTTCTAATAATGACATGTTTAACAATGATTCACATTTATGTAGTTTGTACATTTTAATGCTAAGGGTAGATAAGTAATTTTTAATATTTTCCTCCTAAAACCCCCAAATTGAAGGAACTTTGATTTTAGGAAGAAGGAGGGTCTTGGAGGGTTTAGTAAAAACCCTCAATTCCTTCCCCTCATTTTTTTAAACTCACAAATAAGGGGAAGGCTTACTAAAATCTTCCCTTTCCTTTTCTTCCCCTCCTAAAACCAACTCCCAAACAAAGCCTAAAAAAATTTTTTTTTATATCATTTTTTAATAATATCTGAAAATAGAAAATTTAAAATATTCAATTTCCCATAATCCTAGAGAAAATCTCGTACGAAACGCCCTAGTGAGACATATTAATTGATGCTAAAGCAAATTAAGCAACGTGCTCACAATATTTCTTATCGCAATCAATGCTAATACGGACAACTATGAAACAACGAATTATATGATCCTAGCCGCCTTATTTTATTACGCAATTTTTGCTTTGTTGTTTAATGCTACAATTTTTTCATAAACATTGATACATTCATTTTAATGAGATTATTTTAGAAGAAAAATGAAAATAGTATTGGAAAGGCTGCAACCATTAGACATGCGGCAGATATACTTACACAAATAATTATGATTATTCTTGGAGTCCAGGTATCGCGTGAACACTGAACACTTAGTTGAAGGACTACATAATGAACAAGCGTTTTCATGCAAAATTAAAAGCATATGTGTGAATGATAACGTCTACTTATTTATTTTTCCAGACACACATATGAAATCAAACAAGAATAAGATTTTTAAATCTTACTCTGTATCCTAACTGTTGTCCGTTTATCCAACGGTTATGGTTTAGGAAATTATATTAATTAATTAATTATTGATTACATTGTAAATGACAACTATTGATTTCCGTCTATTAATAATTAAGATGGGATAAGACCCAGAATTATTTTCTTTGATTTTTGTGCTCTCCATAAAAGATAACGTCTACTTATTTATTTTTCCAGACACACATATGAAATCAAACAAGAAAGAGAAAATCCCATATTGTGCGGGACCTTAACTTGCGATCCATAGTGGCAAAGAAGTCCACACACGAGAGGGAAATGCATCATAAGTAAACCCGATTTTGCCAACCACTATTCGCTTTGGATAAGCCCAGAATTATTTTCTTTGATTTTTGTGCTCTCTTTCTTTCATGCATTTCTGTAATTGTTATAGGTGTTAGGGATGAAAGCGATCCATATATAACAGAGCACACCAGGCCAATCAGCAAGATGCCTATTTTGTTGATACTGGTTAAAAATAAACCAGAAGTTTCTGTATTGAATTATTATACTAAAATGAAAAGATGCACCAAAATCAAATTAGGGTCACGTTTCTGCCTGGTCAACTAGATCGATCGTAATTTATTATATACATGTAGCAATTCAGGCTTTCAGAATTCATGTACGCTAACTTCTTTTCTAACTGATTGCTACTTAATATCTTTGGTATATTAATAGGAAACAATGTGTATTATTTTAAAGAACACAAAATTATGTCATTTTTCACCTTTTTATGAAAGTGAAAAGATGTAAGGTGTGTCAATTAAAATGATATATTTTTTCCCCATATTAATGAGTCAAAGTAAGACCTTTTGATTCTTATTTTTTTAAATTTTTCGCTGTATTCAAATTTTAATGTCTAAGCCATAATATATAACTTATTTAACTATATTCAACAAAACACATTGATATCACTAGCTTGGCAAAATTTTCTTTTTCTTTCACTTACATTTTACATATGAAAAAAAAAATTAAATATCTACTCATATAAGGACATGAGCCAAATTTACACGGCCACCTTATTCAATTAGTTAGCATTGAGTACTGTCTTCAATCTTCATATAAGCTCTAAAATTTCAATTTGATTTTGTATGTTATTTCAAGTTGAGTGATAGTATTGTACACAACTTTTATGGAGTAAAAAACAAAGAGGATAAGAGTGATAAGGAAGAGCTCAAGCCACATGGTGGCAAGCTCCAGCGGTTCTTCGAAGTTACGGAGTTTTACAAATTGGCTGTAACGGAGCCTTTTTTACTAGCCACCAGAGACCAAATTAAGTCATAGCCATATTTTAAGGATTTGACCGATGTGCATTTTCCCTATTTCTCCTTTCAAAATCAATTCATTCGTCAACCAAGAAGATTGGGAAGAAAAATAAAATAAAATTAGGTAAAAGAAGAAAAAAAACAACAGACAATGAAATCATGTTATTCTAGAAAGGGATCAAAATACCAAATACATTTCATACCGTAAATGGACTTTTATGTCTATTTATTATAGTGTTAGGTATCAGTTGCTATTAACATCATGTAAGCAAATAGCTAAATCATCTCAAAACAGTTAAACACGAGCCTAATAATTTTAGTTGTTAAACTAATTAATCCTTACTATGTATATTGAATTTATTCTTTTCTAACTGTTAACTAAAGAATTAAGTGTTTACTCATTGGATCAGGGGATAATATCAAAAAAAAAAAAAAAAAAAACATATTATAAGGATCCCAACGAAATTGGTTGATTTCGTATGGTATCCCAATGTTCCTTACAATTAAATTAAAAAAAAACATATTATAAGCATCCCAACGAAATTGGTTGATTTCGTATGGAAGTTTCCGGTTGGTCCACATTGTACACCGTCTCTGACCAACATCTGACATCACTTAAGTTTAAGACCCCACTCGCTATGAGGCTTCCCTTGATCTACACGATACCTTCCCAATCAACAACCCTTCTCTCTCTGTTCCTTCATTTCATTTATAAGCTACCCTCCTCGCTTGCGTTGTTCTTCTATAAACCCAGCAATCTCCTTCTTCCTTCGTAGCTCACCCTGCTTCCTCCACCAGAGTGAGCCACATCTCTTCAATTTCACGCACGTAATGAACACGCCACGTGGCGGAATCGTTCCCTTTTGTTTCTTCCTCGTCCTCCTCTTATCCCCACTCATCACCCTCGTGGGAGCACAATCCAACAACCCGAACGATGCTTATTACAACAACAACAACCTCAACTTCAGCCCCTCCTTAGCCATCATTATCGTCATACTCATTGCCGCTCTCTTTCTCATGGGTTTTTTCTCCATCTACATCCGCCACTGCGCTGATTCCCCCTCCGCCAGCGTACGCAACCTCGCCGGCGGAGTCGCCGGACGCTCCCGGAGGGCGGCGCGTGGACTCGACCCTGCCGTGATCGAAACTTTCCCGACCTTTGAATACTCCGCGGTGAAGATTCATAAGATTGGAAAGGGCGCGCTTGAATGCGCGGTGTGCTTGAACGAGTTCGAGGAGACCGAAACGCTGCGTTTGATCCCAAAATGTGACCATGTGTTTCACCCAGAGTGCATCGACGAGTGGCTCGGTTCTCACACCACCTGCCCCGTTTGCAGAGCCAACCTCGTCCCCACCGGCGACACCGTGCGTGGAACTCCTGTCTTCAACGCCGAAGGGGGAGATATCGAGGCCCAGAACGACGTCGTCGAGTCCGATCCCGAACAGCAAAATGCGGACGCTGCTGCTCAAGACTCAAAAGAACTGGAAGTTATGCGCTTGAACCAGACGCTTAACCGAAACCGAACGAGAGGGTCGCGGTCGAGCCGGACGCGCCGGTTCCCGAGGTCTCACTCGACCGGCCATTCGGTTGTCCAACCGGCTGAAGACACTGAACGGTTCACTCTGAGATTGCCCGTGGAAGTGAGGAAGCAGATACTGAACCCGGAATTGCATCGGGCCAGAAGCTTGGTTATATTGCCCAGACAAGGTAGTTCGCGGCGGGGATATCGAACCGGCGGAGAGGGAAGTAGCAGATGGAGGTCTTCGAGGCGATTGGACCGGGGATTTAAATCGGACCGGTGGGTTTTCACGATGGCGCCGCCGTTCCTAGTCAGAGCTTCGTCGATTAGGTCCCCAAGGGTGGCTAATAGCGCCGGTGAAGGCACCTCCTCTACTACAGCTCCTCCTCCGCCGCCGGCTATGGACTCGGCGCGCCCACCGGTTTAATCGCCCCCACTTCAATATTTCAATTTAATTTAATTTTTTTTGGTTGTTGGGCGACGATTTTTTTTTTTAATCTAAAATATGTAAAATGTGTACAATATATAGCACATTTATTTTAAGCTGAAGATAAATATCTTAACTTAATCATGATCATTTTGTTCGGTTCAAATTTCAGAAATAAAAAATGGAATGTGGAGAAATTAGACAGCATCAATTAAATGAGAAATAGAACCACCTATGGTGATGTGGTGAGCGTCCATCCATATATTAATTTTGTATTTTTGATTACTAAGAGGGTTTGCTCATTTGGTCACTTACGATGACGGAACCGAAAATGACATGCACCATATAAACGTGTTTGGCCAGGAGATGAACATGCTACTTTCTTTTCTCAATAATTATTATGTGGTATTTTCGCTCCTTATAAATGAACGGGCACCAATATCCTTCATCATGATGATATTTGAATTTCTCGCATTACTACAAGGTAATATAGAATTTGTCTCCCTGGTGTATCAAAAACAAAGTTTGTTTCAGGGGAGTTTCACACTTTAGTCACAATCTGGCGGGCGGTGGCGGATCCTGGAGATGAATGAAGGGTGGACATTCAATAACTACAAATATATATATAGATTTATCTAAGCCAGGTATCGACTGACTAGGTTTGGTTTAGATCTAGATTTAAACGGATTACGACTCAATGTTAGGTTTGGATAATGAAGGTGGAGGAGGAAAACAAACTCACGGGAAAATAAAATAGAAGAAGGAAAATTAAAGGAGTAGGATATCGTAACAACTAATTAGGGTTACTACCAATCAATTTTACCGTTAGATCGATTATGTTAATCCAACAGTTATATTTATTTTCATCTTTGTATGGTAACGATCCTCATATCCAATGTAAAAGTATTAAATATGAGAAATCATAACTATAAAAAGGTGAAAATAAATATAAAGTTTTAAATAGGGGGATTATAACCAAACAAAATGGAAATAAATATAAATGTTAGATCAACATAATCGATCTAATAGTGAGATTAATTGGTAGTAATATTGATAGTAACCTTAATTAGTTGTTATAATATCCTACCCCAAAATTAAATTAGAAAATTTTGAATTTTAAGAGAAATTTTTTTTCATATTTTTGCATCATATTTTAAGGGTGGGCACTTGCCCCCCTTCTCACTAACCTGCGTCTGCCTCTGCTGGCGGGTCTCTGTTAGATTTTTTTTTTTCCCAAACTATCCTCCCGCCGACAGTCAAAGACTAATCATTTTCAAGCGAGAAATTATATTAAGTAGGTAAATATTTTCCAACAAAATTTGTTCCATACACACAACCAAAGATGGAATTTAAGGAATCCAACTATTTACCAACTATATTAGGCTTTATTGGTCGGTTGGATTGTTTAACTCGTTATTGTAGGTGAGAATCACGACACTAATGACAGTGCTAAATAATGGTAGATGTCATTTAAGAACTTGGCTACGGCTGAACTTTATTAATACTTTTGGGGGTAGTAAATAGAACTTCTCGTTTTGTCCAAATATTAGTTGCAAACTAGAAGCCATGAATCTTAAGGATATGTTTATTACAAATTAAACAAAGGACGAAAAAGAAAAGATTTAGTTAAAAAAAATAAAACAAAGGAACACCGAACATGTATACGGCCAAAATAAAGAAGACAAAGAAAAAGATGTTGACGGGATATGCATTTTTAGAAATTATTTTGATGCATTTGCAAGGAGAAAAAAAAAGTATCTATATTACTTACGCTAATTCTGTTTTTTTTTTTTTTAAATATTTAAGAGAAAAGTATTTTCTTGATAATTCTCCTTCTTTCACACAAAACGTTGCATGCATTGGACCATGAATGTTCCTACCGCAGTTATGCAAAATTTTATTATGCGAAGTTATTGGCACTGGGAAAAGTTTTACAACTCAACAATGTGGTGAATTTCTTTTCCTCCACCTCAACTCTTCCTTGGTATAGAGAGAACGTGTCTGCGTTGGTTTTACGCTTTTCCTGTGTTCCCACTCATATGTGGGGGGCGAAGCTGGCGTGTTGATATGAAATGGAAGAGAATAATGCGCTTTGAGCGATGATGTAATTTCGAAGGGGACAAGAAGCTTCAACATAACAGAAGCGGCGTCGTTGTACGCTTTGCAAACGCTTCCTTCTAAAATTCGCCACATATGTGAAATATTCAGTATTCACTTCCTGAAAGCACAAGCACCACTCTCTCATGTACGCTTTGTTTTAACATGTCCCTAGGCTATCCCACTTTCTTTGATACATTATGTATTATGCTTTATGATATTCTATTCTGTGTATTATGCTTTATGATATTCTATTCTGTGATTATATTCCTTAAAACTTAATTTCGATTTAACTTTTCTCATCATCTGCTTTTAGTTAAAGGATTTTATAAGACTTATGATGTAGGAAAAGTGATTGTGTAATGTTATAGAGATTCGTTTTGCATGTCTTAATTTTTATTTTATTTTTTTGTTTTAAAAATTGTGGGCCCCACAAAATATTATATATGTAAGAAGTTTTGTTGTGTTTATGTTAAAGGATAAAAGGAAAATCCAAGAATTTGGATGAGGTAGGATTTGAATCCCTGACTCAAGCAAACCCTTGGAAGCTCAGTTACGAACTGAGTTAACCTTGGGGGTTAAATTACTCTTTATTTTAATTAGTTTTGTAAATAAGTTTTTATAATTTAAATTTATCATTTGGTTTGTATACTTCCAAAAAATTTCAAATAAGTAATTTCTCATTGTCGGTTCTGAGACTCTATTAACATTTATTAAACTACAATGACTTATTTAGGCTGCGCATGACAACCATTCTAATTCCTGGCATTGTTTCTGAAAAAAATGATTCTTTTCTATTTCTGTGCCTTGGAAGAGTTCTGAGAATCAGAATTATGTTTGTCAGAATTATGCTTTATGAATTAACACAATACATATCTATTTCTTTATGATTTCATCAGTTATATAAAATATATTCAAATTTCGTATTTAAAATAATTACTTAATTTCGTATTTAACTTTTCTCATCATTTGCTTTAGTTAAATTACTCTTTATTTTAATTAATTTTGTAAATAAGTTTTTATAATTTAAATTTATCATTTGGTTTGTATACTTCCAAAAAATTTCAAATAAGTAATTTCTCATTGTCGGTTCTGAGACTCTATTAACTTTTATTAAACTACAATGACTTATTTAGAAAACTTAATCAAATTATATACAGATTTATTTAAACATTTAAAAAAATAGTAAGAATTTATTTAACATTCAATACAATTGAATCGATGTTTATAATTTATCTGAATTTTCAAATATACCTCTATAATTTAACAAGGGGTTAATTGCAGTTACAGGATAAAAACTCATTTGAATTGTTTTAAAATATAGCAATCAAACTATAAATTTTCAAACAATAAATGTTTATTTGAAAATTTAATGAAATTATACAGATGTATAGAACAATTCAGCTATTTTTTTATCACCTTAGTAGAATTTTATAGCAGATTTTTTTTTTTTTTGGAATAAATTTTATAGCAGATTTTGTTGACTGTCAGAAAGTCAGTATTAAATCCATTCTTCCTCGTCAAATTTGAACTGATTAAAATTATTGACCCATTCTTAAAACTAATTCTGTTCACACACAGCATAGTATGGTTACTTATTATTATTCGTAATGAAGAGCTTATTTTTTAACATATATTTTTTATGGATTTGGGCAGTATTTGGTTGTTTTACAACTACACAAAATCCCAGCTCTTAAAAATGGTCTCATTTTATTATAAATATAATTGAAAAATAAATGACAACCGTTAAGTTTATACTATATAGATTTATAAATTCCCATCCAATTCCATATTTGTATATAGGTTTTTTTTTTTTTGTGCTATCCATTTGAGCTTCCAAAATATTTGGGCCCCACCCTAAGTCACGCACCCCTAGTCGCTAAAAGCCTAAATAGTTGACAAATGTGGTTATAAGTTCTAACTACTAATCTGCCAAGTGAGACACCGCACAGCAAAACGCCACTCCAAGCCTCATCAATAGCCTGGTAGGTATTGGGAACCAGACCGATTATAACAGAGGCAGTAGTTTATCCAAAAAAAAAAAAAAAAAAACATTTATTGGCAGAGGGATCATATTGCGTCAGAGAGTTGGTGAACAACGGTGCTGATTCATCCTCCTACTTGGCCTGGTTGTTTCGCTATCAATTTAATTAGCAATTACAACATTTATTGGCAGCGAATGAAGAGAACTATAAATCTTTGATTGTATATATTAATGTCCCTCTTTATTCCTGATCGCTTAATTTCTTGCATTAACTCAATTTGTCTTCCAAAATGAAGAGAAGTCCTTTTAATTCAAAGTTTCCAACTACTTTCCGCTCTTTTTCACTGGAATTATTGAATAACATAATCCCCTTCCGTTTTAACATTGTCAAAAATCCACTGATGTATTCGGCACATAGAACCCCAATTTCAGTTGTTGATTGCAGCCACCCACCTATTGCAGTTGTCTTTCTATAGCCACCAACCACCATATATAAGGATAATTTGACAATCTGGATGAAACTCTTTGATCGATGATTTGTTTTAGCAAACACTTGCTCTTGCATTTAGCAAACATTCATACATTTCCACACTCACAACAAGTTTTTTATTTTGTTTTTGGTCAAGAGATGTGACAATTATTTATTCTGTGTACAACATGTCAACATGGTTGTATAAGGTTTGTGCGAAGCAGCAGCTAATCAGATATGTGTTTTTATTTTTTTAAATAAAGTATCATATAATTTTAAAAATTAAATATTCCTATAAAATAAACATAATTTTTTTATTTTTCATAAAGCATAAGTCACGGCACAACCAATCTTATCCACATAAAATTCCCTAGTAAATCTCACAAAATTCACTCGTAAATTTCACTTGGGCGTTATGTCAAGCTAATCATTTTTCAGTCTTTTTTTATCATTTTAAGTTTTTTATTGTCAGGGACTAAAAAAGATTTCATGGATATTATAAGGAATCAAAAAGGTTGTTTTACTCTAAAATTTTTTTTTTTCATAAAGCATAAGTCATTACATGACAAACAATCTTATCCACATAAAATTCCCTCGTAATTTTCACTCAGTTTGTACTCTTTAAACGGCCCATGATCTTCAGATGAACAAAATACAGCGCGGGCCCATAAAGAGATAAGCTCTTACTTTGAGGCCCAAACAAGCCCATCTGACACTTGTATTGCAGAGACCGAGTGGATCTGAGTTAGATCCAGTCTGAGTAACTTCATCAACTCGTTCGCGCGAATTGAAGAGGTTATCTGGAACGAAAACAGATAAAGGAAGATGGAGGAAGAAGAGCTAAACAATGATAGAAACAAGAAGAAGAGCTCGGTTGTGATAAAAATACCTTCGTATCAAGAAGTGGTTGAAAGCTCGCAAGCGAAATCAACTCCACCGTCTCTGTTCGTTCCCTCCCAAACCTTTTCTGAAGCCTTTGCGTTCCTCAAATCCTCCGATTTCTACTCTCCTCCTCCTCCTCCTCCTCTCTCAAGGTCATTTATATTTCTAAATTGTTTTATGTTTATCATCGTCGTCGTCATCATTATTATTCTTATCTTTTCGCGTTAATTAATTCTGATTAGGGAAACTGGTTCATTGGATGCTCCATCTTCAACTTCGACATCATCTGCTACTTCTATTTCTGCAGCTTCATCGACATTGCCGTCATCTAAACTCACTCAAACTCGCAATGCAATTCTTGTGAGCCACAGACAGGTCAAATCATTATATGTTAATTAACGCTCTCTTTTTTTATAATATTATATTTGTTAGAAAATGGATTTTCTTTTCCTTTTTACAGAAGGGAAACCCCTTGCTCAAACATATTAGGAACGTTAGATGGATATTTGCTGATGTTGTTTGTGACTACTTGCTTGGCCAAAGCTCCTGTGCTCTCTACATCAGGTTTTTTTTTTTTTTTTGAAATTGTTTGGTTTGTGATGAAGCTAAAGGTGGTACTACACAGGATGTGGTGGAGTTTGTTTTTTACAGTCATTAGTGACACGACAAATTAACACTTGAATGACTAGTGCCAATCCTTGCTAGTTTCCGTTTTTGAAGCCAAGTGCTTTTTTATTCTTTAAGCGATTTTTGTTATTCAGAATGCGTTTTGCAAAAAAATTGGGCCAGTTGTTGAATTTTCGTTTTTGAAGCCAAGTGCTTTTTTATTATTTAAGCAAGTTTTGTTATCAGAATGCGTTTTGCAATAAAAACCAGTAATCATAACATGTGAATTAATTAAGTGAATCAACTGTGTTAGATTGAACTTTCTGGTTTATCATCATGCTTGTAGAACTGCTTGTTCTAGATTCCTTGTCGCTTGTGTGTGGTTTTTTAGGATATCTGAGAAGTTGTTATTGTTCTGCTAGATGGCTTTAATATAGTTGTATTTATGCATCAACTTGACTTAAGTGGATGGTTTGATGCAGTCTTCGGTATCATCTGCTGCATCCAGACTACTTATATTATAGAATAAGGGAGTTGCAGAAGAATTTCAAGCTTCGTGTAGTTTTATGCCATGTTGATGTGGTCAGGCACCCTGTTATATACTTATTCAGACCTCTACAGTGTCAATTTTAGTTTATGTTTCCCAATTATCTATCGGGAAATTTATAATTTAAATTTTAGCTGCTCTGTTATCTACATGAAGTAAGTGATATTTTCCATGTTTTCATTTTTTATCGCTTGCAGGAGGATGTAATGAAGCCTCTACTTGAAGTTACAAAAACAGCTTTGCTTCATGAATGTACCCTTCTATGTGGATGGAGGTACAATTGACACTCCTTTTAACTGCTTGTGAAGTATGCATAATGAAGATATCATTTTTTCTCAATTCTTAGGAGTGAGAGGGTGCTGCTATCATCTACTATACTTCAATGAACTTATTGAATTCTGATAAGTAAATATCATGTCGCTACCAAACCTCTTATTAAGGGTGAAAGTTTGTTGGTATAAGTTGCAACTTGATGAAGAATGTTAACGTGACTAGCTACTTCTTAGCTTTTAACTTTTTTGATGACTGATTTATAGAATGTACATCTTGAAAGGATAGAAGCTTATTGTAGTTTCCTGTGGTGCTTTTGTTTTAGCAGAATTAGTGGCATTTAGAGGAGCTTGGGATAACTCTGGCATGCATATGAATTTTATTATCTATAGTACCATCTGGCAAGATTCCTGTAACCTGTGTAATTGATTTCATATCATTCCATTGTACTGTTATAGCCTGGAGGAATGTGGTCGTTACTTGGAGACCATAAAAGTATATGAAAACAAGCCTGCAGACATTATTCAAGGCCAAATGGATACAGACTATCTATCACGGGTACGCTTATGATTTTTTCTCTACATTAATTTATCATGGGTTTTAGTACTTTCAAAAACAAAATATTAAGCCGGTTTTTAAGTTGATTAACTTCTAAGCATGGTCATTAAATTTTCTTAAGCTATGTTACTTTCAACTGTAGCTCACACATGCCCTTACAACGGTTCGGCATGTTAACAAGACTGATGTAGTCACCCTTGGTACCACATTTGGGGTATGTATGTCAGTTTTTAGTACACACAGACACAAACATATATTGACTGATATTATTTGCAAAGGCCTTTTCATCAAGCTGAATCCTTGTCTTTTCAGTCTCTATCCCACATTATGGGTGCATCTATGGAGGATCTAGCTCGTTGTCCTGGCATAGGAGAGCGCAAGGTATATTACCAGTGCTGTAAGTGGGATAGGATAATGATCTGCACTTATTTTTTTGTGGCTGTGGTTGCATGATTTGGTGCCACAGCTAATAGTGACAAACCAAAAGGACTCTGAATATTTTGTACACTTCCTGATATCAGGTCAAGCGCTTGTTTGACACTTTTCATGAACCCTTCAAGCGTGTGGAATCTAGCAGGCAAGCCATTCCAGAGACTTCTGTCCAGAACAAGCCAGCAAGTCCAGATACATCAACCAGGAACAATGCTGAACCTTCCTCCTCAGCTGAAGACAAACAGAAGGATGTAGATGACCTGACCAAACGGAGGAAGAAAGAACCTGAATTTACTGTCAAATCTGCCCTCTCTGCAGCATTTGCCAAATATTCTGACAAAGTTGGAAAGGGGAGAAGCACTTCACACGTGGAGGAAAAAGAATAATCAATTCTTTCAGAGAATCAGAAGCTGAAGCATAAAATTACCATGAAGCTTTTGACTATGATTTTCCCTTGAGCATAGCTCTTGAAACTTAGAGGCTTGATTTATAATCTCTGTGCGTCTCAAGCCAGTGTGGAACTACTCTTTGGTCTAGAAGCAATCTGGGCTACTTTTTCTTGGTTGTGGAACTTCGCTTTCCTCCGCATATATATTTAGGGTAGAGTTTGGGGTTGTAGAGGTTTAGAAGGAATTTTAGAGGTTTGAATTTAACTACTGGTTACAATAAAATAAGTACATAACTGTTATTAAAATAAATAAATAAATAAATAAGTACATAATGTTTACTTAGCAAAATAACTAAATTACAAAAAAAAAAAAAAAAGGTATTGAGTTATGAGTTATGACCATGCTGAGGCACTTACGATCTATCTCCTGGGCATTTTTGGCTCACGTTTTGTATATTGCGTTTGTCCACGTTACCAAGATGGCAATAGAAAAGTGATTTCTCCATTTCATGATGAAATAACTGATAGAATGTGGAAAAGGATATTTCATCCCCCAAGATTCCAAGCGTTGCATATAGTCAAACACTGTACAGGTAATAATTGTTAAACATTTGGCCCTTCCTTTGTTCTCACTGGTTGGTAACTTTCATTTGTCTTGATTCCGAGGGTCAGTTGCAATGACTATTTTGCTGCATCTTCTTAGCATGGCAATATCCATTAAAATGATCTGGATGGATATCTGTTGTGGTCACATGCTTTTTGGGGAATCCCTCGCATTCAGCCACTAATATAGTGAGTCCAAACAGGTCAGTATTATTCCATTATCTCCTTCATATCTGTATATGTTAGTATTTCTCTTTATAGAAAAATGACTCAGCTTTCAATATAGTAGTCCAGTTGCACCTTATGATAATGCCTAAAATCGAGCTCTGTGCCAATTGCCAGATAGAAAGAAGCTAGACTTAGTCGATCTACCCCTACTTGTAAGTGGAAGCTTAACATTCTAATTCGTTTTCCGTTGGCCAAAATTGATTCAGTCTGATTTGGAAGTATGCTATTTTTTTTTCATGCAGCGAGTTACGGGATTTAAGAAGGAAACCAAACTCTCGTAAATGAATGGATCTTAGTTTCATCATATTAAAGAAGAAATGTTCTACTCACAATAGCGATAGAACTTTTAAAGTTCATATCCCTCATAGTTTTGTACCACGTATCTTAGTAAGATTATCGTAACAAAGCCAATTTAAAAAAAGGTGTTAATATTCCATTTGGATATTAAAATTATAAAAAGATTAAAACATCAATAAATAAATGTGTTCGTGACTGAATGCAAATGATTTTATCCTTATTGGCCCTTTAGGCAGATTTAAATTGTCATTCTGTTGTGCATTTTTTTCCTCCTCTCCTTTCCGCTGTTGAAGGTCGTAGGGGTGACGAAATTCCGCTGTTCCAAGTTGCCAATTGGATGATGCCTCATCAAGTATGATATTGCATTTTCTTTTTGGCCTTATGTCTGTCCAAGCACTATTTCAGTAAGAACAAAAAACAATTACTTCTAGGATGCTTCTGCCCTTCTCAAACATAACGCAGAAGAAACATAATGCCACACCTAATGACTTGGACTCGGTGTTTGTTTCAGAAATCTAAGTGAACTGGATGAACTAAGAGAAGATGGGCTCCTAACAAGGGGTACTAATGATTGTACAACATCTGTCATGAGCGGCCTGTAATCAGCTTCTGGCTGTATGCACATTGCTGCAATGGCAGCTATCTGTAATATCCATACCAGGAAAAACCAAATGGTTAGTTGATGGGAAAAATATAATTAGGTCCAAGTCATCAAGTGATAATGATGAGAATAAGTGAATAACAATGACTAAACGAAACCAAGTTTGACCTGAATTAAATCCTTCTTTGAGTACTGTCCTCGTAGAACTGGGTCAACCATGTCCACCACCTTTTCTCTATTTGTTAACCTTGGAAGAGCCTAATGAATAACAAAGATCATATGTTACAAAATAAAATATGACAATATAACAAGCTCAATTATCAGAAATGGTTGTTACAGGTTGGATTTCTCATTAGTATTCTGGCTGGAACACTTGGCATTTTTTTTTCTCCTTCAATTTAAAACAAAATCGTTTTAAAAAATGGCAGAGTGCTATTTACTAACCCAAGAGACAAGGACATGTTCTCCAGGGGCCCGCTTAATATCAACTGGGACCCTTCCTGTTAGCAGTTCAAGAAGAACCACTCCATAGCTGTAAACATCTGACTTTGTAGTAAGCTTGCCTGTGGAGGCGTACCTACATTATGCCAAAATTCAAGGGACAAAATCAATTTATGCTATAAATTATGAAGCAAATGTAAAAAATATATATATAAAAATAATGAATGGCCTGCAATATGAAATTTATATCAGTCATAAAGATACTCTAGTATTTAAAAAGTTACAGCATGGTTGATAGGGACTTTAGACTGTGACCATGTGCATGGTTCTTTTCTTTCTTTAACACTGCAAGTTATGTACTAGGAGTGGGTGAAGATAAGGCAAGGTGCTTCCAAGTGACAGATGAAATGGGGTATTGATATTACTTACTCTGGTGCCAGGTATCCAGTGGTCCCCAACACACGGGTGGAAACCTGACCGTTCATCTTCTCTGACCCCATCTTAGCCAATCCAAATTCTGACACCTTAGCACGGAAATTTTGATCCAGTAGAACGTTGTTACTCTTGAAGTCTCGGTGGATCACAGGTGAGACTGCATGTTCATGTAGGAACTCAAGGGCCCTGGCACAATCAAGGGCTATCCTCATCCGGGCCCACCAATCCAACGATTGAGTTTGATTGTTGGGGGAGTGAAGATGTTGTTGGAGTGTACCATTGGGCATGTATTCAAATATCAATAACCTGTGATGTTGGTCAGCACAATAGCCAAGCAATTCCACTAAATAAGGAGAGTGCAAGCGGCTTAGAAGATCGACCTGCAATGAATGTCATTTAGTCTTCACACCCCATGTGCTAGATTTGAATAAAGCTCATAATATGAGTTGGCGTGTGGGAATGGACTGATGGAAAGATAAGGGGTGGTTTGCATTCCTATTTTCATGGTCCCTATTTTGATTGCAAAACGTCAGAGAATTCTTTTTAAATTAGACTTAACATAAAATGTCTTATCTGTCAGCATTTGAAATACCAAGGAATAAGTTATTAAGATTTTGATTCACTAGTAGTGTAGAATTCAAATGATTCGACAACTCATATTGTTTAGTTTTATGCAGGATATTTTTTAATCCTTAACATTCTTTCACTGTTAAAAAAATAAATCTATCAGGTTTGATTGTTTGAAGATGCTAAAAAGTTAAAAAAACTTGAAGAAGTTAGATATAGACTTTGGAATAACTACCACCATTGCTCGAGTCAAATGTGATGCCATAAAGTAGGACAGGAGCCACAGAGTTTATTAAGGTTATCATTTGATAGGTTGTAAAAGTCCTTTCTCACATTAATAAAATAACCTGTTGTTCGTTACGACTTGCTTTTTGTTCTCAATTTTCTTAGGCAACAACCAATAGAAGTTTCAGCTTAATAAGAAGACAAAAAAACAATGTCTCTGAAACAACTGGATATAATACAAGGAAAGAAGACAGAGAGCAAATAACAACAAAGAGATCTTAAATCATTGCGTGCCAAAAACAAAAAGAGATATTATAATCATTAAAAGAAGTCCACTCACTCACCTCTATTCTGAAGGCACGCTCCCTGTGCTTACCTTCATTGTGCAGCAACTTAATTGCTGACAAAGTGCCATCACTCAGGACTCCTCTATACATCAAACCAAACCCTCCATTACCAATCACATTAGCTTCATTGAATCCTTCCGTGGCAACTTCTAGTTCCCTATATGTGAACACTTGTACTCCTCGAAATTTAGGTGATGGTGTCATGTTCAAATTTCCCCCATGAAGACACCCACCTTTCACATCTGCAATTAATGTTTCCAACCATTTATTCATTGATCTTCTAAACCTTTTAATGCCTAATAATATGTTTAAAGACATGTTTGAATTAACATTGAAAACAATTAATGATATACTAGCTACAACAAATTCATGTGTTCATTTTGCATAAGAAGTTATAATTCATAGCTAGAAACTAATAAGGTTTCGTCATATTTAGTATCTGTTCCACCAACTAAGAAACTGTTTGCAATTAACATGTGCTACTAGTTAGTTACCTGGGCTAGAATCAACGTTCAAAATTGTTGAAGCCATGAGCTTGCTGCTTGTGTTATGAAGCACTCTATTGTCATCTTTGCAAGTTCCATTCTTGCTTGAAGTTTTTTGCCGACGGATCAAGAATACTACAAGAAAAATGATAAATAGGACAGTGACTGAGGTGACTGCAGCTATGGTTATGAAAATGGTTCTGGATGGTAAATGGCCATGGCTATGGTTATGATTTTCTGAATGTAAGTGGTGCTGTGTGTAAGTATGGTTCTTTGGAGCAGCAGTGGGTGGCCCTGAAGGTACTGAGGTAGTAGTATTAACTTCCATGAGTGACCACAAAGAAAAGAAAAAAAAGAAAAAAAATTAAATGGCTTTCTGTTTGAGTTGGAAAAGGAGGTTGTGATGCCAAAGCAGAGATGTAAGAGAGGGTAAGGAAGAGGGGTTATGTTTATAGTAGTAAGTAAACAATGGGGGATACAAGTTTTGAGCTTCCTTTCCTAAGAGGGAAGGTCATCCTTTATATTTCTCGTGAATATTTAATCAAGTGGTTTTGGTGTACTTCATTTGTCTCTTCTTTTGTTCTTTTCTAAGGAATTGTCTCTTTCTTTATACTAGAAAACATTTGAACTTTAGGCACCATCTTCCAATCATGCTTTCCCTATAATAATTCCCTAATTATAGACTATCTTCATTCTGCTTTGTTGAAAACACAATGCATTCATAGCATGTCTTTTTCTCATCCTTCTTTGGAAAAAGAAAACAAAAATATAATTTGTGCTTTTGGGCTAGCTGATGAATAGGAAGTTATTATCTGCTATTGCTGCTGTGAGGGTCAACCCCGTTCGACCACTGGTGAGAGTGAAATAAAGGGATGAATTAGCTATGCAATTGTGTCATTTAGCAAGTTTGCATTTCCACTAGTCACTGTTAATAAATAGTACTCCCGGTGGTGTCACCTGCATAACTCAAAATGACACAGAAAATCTTGTGCTTAAACTTATGGATGATCTCTGATCAAGTAAATAATTTTCCGTTATGTATATCATTCTATTTGGTTTATTAATTATTCATTTGGTTCTGAACGATAGCTGAAGAGAAAGGAAAAAAACACTTGCTTTTAGTAGATACTGCAATTAATTAATCTAATTAAGAAACTTATACAAGCCATTTTAACTGACTATTTGTCCTAGCTCGTTTTTATTTCAGGATGATTTGATTGCGTTGGACTAACATTAATTAATATCTCCTAGATTAATTAATAGAGGACATTGTGTTATGCCAAGCATATTAAGGATATTCTTACTACCAAAATTTTCTACTACTAATTTACTACATATCTAATCATCATTGAATCAAAGAGAGAGAATGTTAAAAAGTTTTTGAAAAGAGAAAATGTTGATCCAATGGTGATTAGATAGGTAGTTAGTTGGTAGTAGAAGATTTTGGTAGTAAGAATATCTCTCCTCTTCGTCTCATATTGAGTATATCCCTTGGAGTGAAATAGCTAAGTTTTGCTCAAGTAAAAACTCTCTGTGATTATGTACCCAAAAAAAAAAAACTCTCTGTGATTAGCAAGAGTGAATTTTATACAGGCTTTGCATCTTTAATGTTATTGGTGAAAAATTATCTTATATTATGAGACAAAAAAAATGGAATCTATCAATTTAAAAAAAAAAGTATATTTTTTTTGGGTTTGTTTTTTCTGATGTTACCCCTGGAAGGCTCATGAAGTGGGTATTTGAATTAGGTCGGCCCTTACTTTAGATAACTTTATCTAATGTTCATCAAAACGACGTCGTTTTGGGATGGAAATCATGGTGTTTTTGTAATTTTAATTTATTTCAGGGTTATAATAGTCTTTATCATTCTATTTTTTTTATTTTTCAACTCAAAATCGACGTTGTTTCGATGAACATCAGACAAAATTGTCTAAAGTAACATCAGAAATTTTTTTCTCATTTTTTTTATATGAGCGTAATATGAGAGATTCAATCTCTGAGAGTATTATTTCCAATTTTATATACTTGGATCTAATTACTGTATATCAGTGTTTGTCTTGAGCCTTGCTCAGCATATAGAGTAACAAGAAAGCAGAAAGGAAAAGAGGGAATTACTTAGTACCAGTACGAACAAAAGGAAGTCACAGATGCCTTTCTGTCACGGAAGATTACAAATCATATGGCCCGAAATCACATGCCTTTGTGTCGTCCAAAAAGTTAGGTCGTCAAAAGACCATAACTAGGAAACATTCTCTTTCAAAGTTCAAAGCATTCCTAATGTTGTTATTATTATCCACTTTAGGAGTTATGAGTAAGTGGAATATGTTTTTCGTATGTATGAGATAATTTTATCTCGTACAATATACAAAAAATTAAATGAAATCTATTAATGAGAAAAATAAAAATAAAAAAAAGGTTCTATCGACATTTTATGTGTGCATAACATAAAATTATCTCATAAAAGATATGACTCGTTGCCACAAACTGTGCCTCACAATTATGTCAACCAATAAATTCATCATAAAACACCTCCCAGTAATTTTTGCTACGAAGGCATGTATCCAATGGGGACTTCCTCACCTACCACTTTACATAACCAATCGCTACATTTCCCTCATATTCTTCACATATCTCATATTTGCCCTTATCTCATCTTCACAATGTAAATAAAATATATAGCAGTACTTTAACATTCAAGTCTGCTGGGTGAAATTTCGTGACTATGTGAGGAGGAAGAATTATAAATTTATTGTAGATAGTGAGTTCTCCCTATTATGAGCTCCCCTTTAACAAGTTCTACATAAAACTATATCTACCCCTACAATAGTAACAAAGAAAAGCGTTATTTAAAGTGAAGCTAATTAAGATCACATTTTTGAAGCTGTAAAACTAAAAATTGTCAAAGGACTTGAATATATAGGGAACAATGGAACTAGAAATATTTCACCTAAAAGAATTTAGATTTCAATATTACTCTCGCATGCATAATATTTCGTGCTTTGTCTAAGAATTGGGAAGGGTAAAACTTCAATCCTGGTTAAGTATAAGGTTTTAAAAACGTGGTCCAAATTTGTATCATCCAGCAATTTTAAATGAGAAGATATGTTATTTTTGGACTAAATATCCAAACACACAAAGATACAGAATTGGAGAAGCAATTGCAAAAGAACAAGAATCAAGAGCTTCAATGTTGAGCCATCAATTTATGGGTAGCATGTTTTTTGGAATTACTTTAGATGTTAAAGAGTGTTGTCAAAAGTATTTGGTTCGTGAAGAATGATGTTTTACGCATATACCTATTAAATTCAACACCTTATCCCCGAGACAAAAAAGATGGAAAAAACATAGAAAGATAATATTCAGGAAAAAAAAAAAAAAAAGCCCCTCTTGTCAATGTCCCTGACCATAAAAGCCCACATCAATGGGTCCATGATCGCTATGGCCTGGTTTGGACAACCATTGAGACCCATTCATGCTCTGTTGATTGGTCCTTTTACTCTGGGTAGGTGCACTGGTTTTATTTATTTATTTTTTTGGGGTTTGTTATTTAAGCCTGTGATAGGACCAGGGCAACTGAATGCTCTCATCATAGTTAATGTTTCGCTTTCAATTAAGAAATTGAAAATCTCAAATGCATATTATATGAATCCATACCATGTGCATTTGGTCCTTTCCTACCAAACAGCCTATAATACATTAATCAAGCAACATGAATCATGCATGGATGTATTTGTAGTTTTGTCCATACGATGCAGTTTAGCCTCTTATCAATATTAATAGTTTAATCACAAATTTAACTAGTTAAACTAATAAAACCAAGACAGGGTAATAATGTGTTATCATATAGGCTCACGGCGGGTTTGGTGGACAGTGTAGGATATGATATGGAGATGATAAGTCCATATCATGTCATGTGTTTGATGAGCACCTGATTAGCAATCTGATAAGATCATGTAGAAGGAGAGAGAAGAAAGAAAAAATAAAATATAATACAATAAATATAAATATATTGGGTAGCGTGGGATACATTGGGTATCCGATATTGGTATTCTATTCTATTATTGAATCCTAATCCAGCTCCCCCCATAGGATAAGAAATCATGTATTTGATAGAATAAAATGAGACAATATGATAAGCTAATCATTTCCTATTGACCCACCAAACAAGAGATAAATGTAGTATATGATAAGTTATCTTATCCTATCTTCTTTATCACGTGCTACAAACAGGTTTTTAGTGAACTAATGACAATGTGTGGTCAACTCATGATGAAGCAGCGGAAGGAAGGAAAAAAAAAATTTGACTAGTTCTGTTTAGATGCTTAAACTAATGGAGATTATTTAATTTTGTTCAACTTTTTAAGTTACAAATATTTTATTCCCTCGTTTTAATCATTATATGTTACAATATTTTCTGAAGAATGTGGTAGAGGAAAATATTATCATTGTGACATGATTGTAAAATCTTCCTAAACTCATCGCCTTCAACAATTTGGCAGCTTGTGATGATAGTCGCCACTCATTTTCTCATTTACCTGAACTGCTGAGTCAAACACATGCCCCCAGCTACATTGAACCAATGGTTTTCTCATCCAAGTTTGTTTTACAAGAAAAGGACATCAAATATCATTGGCATGACAGCTAACACTCCTTCATGGATGCGAGAGTACTATAATATAGGCCAATGAGACCAGATTGCAGATAAATTACCCTTCTATAAGTGAAGAAGCATGCAGATGATAAGATGCAAAGCGCATGGTCTACAATGCTAGATGAAAAACTGAAGCATGGACGGCCAACGAGTCATCTCTTTCAGCAGTGGCGCGGAGCTAGTAAAGTATTTTAGCCTGTGTCAAAAATTTCGGGTGGTGCCAAAATAACTATGGTTATATAGCTACGTCCAAAACGTGACTAATTTTTAAAAACTTTGTTTAGCTATACTTGAAACTGACTAAATTAGCCGGTGCCAAGGTACTTGCCGGCAACAACGTGACTCCGCCATTATCTTTCAGCCTATATTTATTAGATAACGATAAGAACAAAAAAATTAAGTAAGAAGTAAACTATAAGCAAAGGAAAACTTTTGAAAACAAGAAGTCCCTATAGTCAAAAATCACTTTTGTTGTCTAATCACAACCACTATCATGGTTTTCCAAATCCAAAGTGGTGTGCTTGACAATATATAGTCATCAGACACACCAATTAAACTGCCTGAGGCTCCGTTGCCAATTGTGCAATGCGCCTATAATGAACACCAATGTGACAAAAATGTTATAACAGATTTTAATAGATCCAGAGGATTGTTGTGTTGGAATTTGGGCATGGTTGAAGGATGGACTAATGCTTAGATCGGAACAAATGTGACAAAAAAATTTGTGGTCCATCCAAGCTTATGTACCACAATAACACACTTCTTCCTCTAATCTCTCTGATATGGGACTTTCTCACTTCATATCACACGCACTCTCAAGTGTTTCCAACATGTTGTTCTCATGTAGTATCATCATGAATGATAAGAAGCAAATCTCAGCAGGCATAATCCTATTAAAGTTTAAATTGTGTCTAGTTAGATTGAGTGAATGATGCTAAGTTTGACTTGGACTTGGCATTATACTAATAGAGTTATTTTTTGTCTTTTGAAGCATATATGAAGTGATGAAATTTTGAAAATTGCCTTCATTTGGATGTTGGCAATTAAAATGATGTTTGAATGACAAACGAATTGTGGGGAACAAATTAGTCTTATTTTTCTTTTTCCTTTTCCTTTTCTCTTTTGTTTTTACTCTTCTTTGTTGGTTGACACTTTTATGTTTTGGCTTGTTTGCCACTACAAACAACCGCTCCTTTTATTTACCGCTTCCAGCCCCTTTGGGCTAAGAATCAATTTAAGTGGTTGATATGAATAGAGTTTAGTTCTTCGTAAGGTTAGACTGTTAGTATGTTTCATTTCATTTTCCCCTCTATCATCAGTAACTTTTTGATCTGCTCTCAGTTTGGTAAGAATCCAATCATCCTATGATAACAACGTGTCCACCTTCTCAGATAAGATGATCCGTGAAACTTTCACTATTATGAGAGTGTGATTTTGATGAAGGTGCTTTAACATGTCTGTAGTGTTGGATATGGTTCATACTAGATGACGACTCTTCTTGGCGAGACGTAGCGATACATGGGATGACGAAGATCTGGTATTGTTGTGGGTCTCTGACTTATTTCATTTTTCTATATTCTTAATAGTTTGAACTTAAACCCATGAATAGCTATTTTACTTTGGGTTTATAATCATATTTATATTCACATTGTAAATCGAGTAACTTATAACTAATGCGGCGAGGAGAATATAATGCAAATATGCTCGACATGGTCTACATTGAGTGAAATATGATAAATCGTTGTGTCCTCTTTTCTTTCTTTTACATTGAGTGAAATATGATAAATCATTGTCCACTGTAGTGTTGCTTTCTTTTCTGTCTTTTCATTTTTTATTGTATGTGTGTGATTGCGTCGATTCCAACATGCAGGTGTTGATGCTCCTCTGTCTTTGAGTCATTTTATCACTCTTCACCATTATATTAAGGGTTTTATAATTCTCGATGTAACAGAAGAATATAGTGCAATTTTGTTACACACCCTTCAATTCTCGTGAATGAAACAGAATAAATCTTTGTCTCCTCTTTTCTTTCTTTTCTCTATTTTCATTTTCGATCGTGTGTGTGATTGCGTCGATTCCAACATGCAGATGTTAATGCTCCTCTGTCTGAGTCAGAAATATAAAACCCTTATATTAATATATTGATATAGTTTAATGGTCTTTTAAAATTGGCACTGTTATCATTTGATGTGTTCTGTGTTACGGTTGTGCCTGAAAGTTAAGTTTCTTTGCATTTTAGTTGCGGGTAGGGATTAGGATTATCATGTTATATTCTCTTGATTTCGGATTATTCTAGTTTGGTAATTGAAGACCAGCCACTTATGTGTTGAAATATCTTGTAGTTTCTTATTTCGGATTATTTTGACATGCTAATATGTTACTTGTGATTGCATATTTAACAATGTTATTGAACTGTGAACATTATTTGTCGCCTTAAATTACCTCCGAATCTAGGGGTTGAAAATCACATCATAATAGAACATACAGCAGCAATACAATACTTGCGCAGATACATCATACATGTAACTCAATTTTTTTTTTTGGTTTCATTACGAACTTCTGAGAGCGTGATGTGTCCATGGCCTTGATAATAGTGTCAATTGAAGGAGGGGAAATGGAGTGAATAATAGTTAGCGTGATGTATTATTCAAATTGTGACCACCAATGTGCCCCAAGGAACAGAGGGGGTTTCTGATTTCTGCTGCAGTTAGCTAGTTTCGTGACAAAAAAAAAATATTTACAATATTGGGAAGTTTAAATTTTCCTTCCATAGTAAAATGAGACATTCATGGCTGTTTTTTTTTTCCTCCACTTTATCTTGAAGAAGAAATTCCGTATCGTTGTTAGTAAGAACATGCACAGGAATAGGAATAGAGAGCTTGAACTACGAGCTATGTTACAGGAGAGGATATTTTCAGACCAATCAATCATGTTATGTTACATCGTTGTTCGATAAAGCAAGGTAAAAAAAACATCAGTCAAAATGGTCTGTGCAGTTTCGCATTAATGTGGATATATTCTTATCTCTCTTTTTTTTCTTTTGCTGCTTTTTCTTTGTGTGTTGCTTTGTATCTTAGACGAAGTAAATTCTGTCTGGGCTTGCCCCCTACACACACTCCCAAAAGAATAAAAAGCGAGAACAAAAGTGGGAATATAGAATATCAGCCGCGACAATCAAGTCTAATACGACAGTATATTTGGCATGTTAATATTATTATTAAAGTTATGTTTGGATCCAAACCCATCAGAATTTCAAATATTGAGGTAAAAAAAGGTGGTCAAGTTTGTAGTCCCAAATCTCTAAGTCTGAAACTCTCCATTGGTGTCTTAAAGCAACAGCAATCGCCAATCAGTGATCCTATCCTTCTCTTGAGGATTTCAATCTTGTGAGGATTGTTGCATGCATGAGTCTAAATTATTAACTATAGTTGTACAAATCTTTTAAATAAATAACACTATATATAGTTTATGGATTTATCATCTATCATTTAACATGACCAGAAAAATCTTCCAACACTCACAACATTTTGTACCAACGCAGCAAAAAAAAATTTATTTCTAGGCACGCAAAACGATTTTTCTATAACATTACACAATCAACTTTCCTACAACATAACTCTTATAAAACTCATAGTTTATACCATAATACATTAAGGGTAAAGTGTGTGTCATATTAAAGGATGTAAAGTTGTGTTATTTTAAGAGAGAGAAAGAGATAGATAAAGGAGGAGAGAGATCCTACACATAAAAAATAAACACACGGATCTGCAACATGCTTTTTGAGAGTTAAAGAATATAAATTCTCATGAAAAATATAAAATGCTAATGCATTAATGGTATAATAATTTGTTTCTGGTGTTTGAATTGCAGGATCAACTTGCTTGCTAGAAATTTCAGCATGCGGACTGTCTAATGGGTCGGGTGCGGGTCTGGATCCACCCTTGAGACCACAATGGATATAGGATTAGCTTAGGATGTCTCGTATGTGGGTTCTAGTTCCACAGGCACACATGGTGTCAGTGTCATGACCTTAGCAGTTAGCAGCAGGGGCAAATAATTCAATTGAGCTTGGGGAGAGCATTTTCTACCTTACTGTGATGCTAAAGTACAATGGTAGTTGAAAATTAAATTATAAATTATGTATTTCAGAAAAATAAATAATTAACACATATTAAAATTCAAAAAAAGGTTTAAAGGTTACATTGCGTTCAGTTTTTAGTTTCAACTATTAGATTCGTTGGATTACGATTACTATTTTATTGAGTTTAATATAAATATTTGTGATATCTTATGTTTTTTTGCAAAAATTTATGAATATTATAAGTTTAGATTCATTTTTTTATTAAATTATTGAATATTAAATATAATATACACCACATAAATTAAAAATATTATTTAATATCAAAACGTGTCGAAATCTAATATTTTTTAGAATTAACGTGTCGGAGTGTCGTGTCGTATCGTGTCACGTGTCACGTGTCCCGTGTCAGTATCGGTGCTACATAGACTGTGATGCTAAAGTACAATGGTAGTTGAAAATTAAATTATAAATTATGTATTTCAGAAAATAAATATTTATAATATTAAAATTTAGGAAAATATACTCTTTATATGAGAGAATTTTTCTCTCCTATACATACATCGATTTCCGTATTACTTTTTTTTTGTAATAAGTGGGTCCCACACATAATTATATTTTTATAGATTTTATTTTTTAAAGCCCTTTTTTATTTATTTTCTCTCTTTCAAAAATATTTTAGCTGATACGGAGTCTTCATACAAGTGGATTCTAGTACAACTATAATAGGAAAAAAGAAATATCCATTTAAAGGATATAACTTTGTGTCCTTTTAGGTGATTTACATAAAGTCTGACTGATAAGATTTTGTGTAAATCTGAAAAGTTACTTTTTTTCTCCCCCCTTAGGGCATGTTTAGTGTGATGCATAAGGTCTGATAGTATAAGCTTATACTATACGTTATGACATTTTCAGTTGTTTGGTGTGACCATCGTGTAGTATAAGCTTATACAGCAGAATCCCCTTATACATCAAAATGATGTATAACTTAATCAAGCCTAGGAGTGGTGGATTAAGCATGATAATGGGTTGATGTATTAATATTGCTTACAAGCACAATTCCAAAGAACTAATATATCATTTTAATATTTATATATTAAAATAATTTTTTTTAATATATTAATTTTTAAAATATTGAAGATATTATTTTTATATAATATCATACCAAATGCTGGATAGTATTAATTTTTTTTCAAATTTTATACAAAAAGTCTTAACTAATTTTTCCTATATTATGCATGAAACATGTCCTAAATTCTAAGATTTTATATAAATCATTAAAATAATACAGCTGTAATCCTTTTAAAGCATTAAACTCACGTAATATTGTAGATTTTTTCCGGCTTGCGGTTTGGCCCAGGCTTCATCCCAATATGATAAAAGCACTTGTGACTCTGAAGCGATTACCCAACAACTCCACTGTACTAACCTGGCCTTTCTGTTTTGGGTCCCAACCCCACAATTTAGCTGGTATAAGTTCACAAATCACAAACAAGTACCTGCCGCCCAGGTACACATGTCTCATTATGAAAGGTAACTGATTCCTTCTGATAAGGACCTCACTTCAGTTCTCTTGGCCACCACTCAACACTTGTTGTCACTATCCTCTATGTTGGATTAAATTAAACCCGCAAGTGTTGTTATCTTAGTCTATCTCAAACCTTACTTTTCTAATAAAAAGTGATCACTATATATAAAATCAATTGCAATCAATCTTTGTGTGAAATTCATCATGTCTTAATCTGCTGTAGCAGTGCTTAAGTTGGGTCACGCGTGTTACTTGCACGATAAATCGTTTCAATTTTCAAAGTTTGTTTGGCAATCGTGGATTTGAAATCTTGTAAAATATATTATTCATGATAAGTGATAACGATAAGAGCAATTTGCCTTGCTACTTAACTTTTGCGTGAATTATTTAAGCGATTTGATTTTCTCATGTTACATGCGAATTCAATTCTCATGTTGTGACTCAACTAGTGGTGGATCCCACATTTATTAAAAAAAAAAAAAATGCACGCAAATCGAAGAAACACAACATGATAATTCAATTCTAATGTAACATGACAATATATTTTCCCATTATTTAACTAGACCTTGCTCTGTACTATTTTCAAACTATGGTATTATTAGTTACCCGTATGTTATCACCTGAACTGTCTAGTCTATCACAATTGGCCACCAACAACACAAATATCTACCGTGAACTATGATAAAATCAAACCCCCATTGGCTTCTAATTAGATTTTAGGTGCGATTTTGGCAACTTTTTTGACATACACATTGATTTTAAAGCATTTCTTCAATAATTTATTCTAAACCCATTATATTTTTGGGTTTCATTATTTCAAAGATACATGTCAAATATATATTAATCGAAGAGTTGAGACATTATTTCAACATCGACATTGAAGTTTAATCAGGTCACTTTCTGTATAGTATAGATTAATAGGAAAAAGCTTTAGACAAAAGCTTCAATCCAATGAATTATTTTTGTTTGGATTGAAACATCCAAATACTATGTCTTTCTAGCTAATCATTTATTTTATTTTTTCAAAGTTGAGTTTAAACTTCTACTATTTATGCATGAGCTTCCTTGTCCTTTTCCTTATCGTACGGTTTTACTCTTGCCTGGCCATTTAGCATTTCGCTTCTTGTTACCAGCGAAGTTTAAGTCTTCAGCTAGGGTATAAATGACTTGAGTTACACTAGGTTTTAGTTTAAATAGGTTAACTTTGTGTAAAAAATATTGGGTATGACTAGGTTTATTAGCTGACCTATATTTAAAATAAATAAAAAATTGGCTCAGGCATGTTAGTCTATTTAAGCGTATTAAACATTGAACAATTAGAAAAATAACTAAAATAATATTATTTTATTATTCAAAATTATTGAAATAATAAATTTATTTATTATATTTTAAATAAATAGTATGATATAGGCCGACCTGTAGACTTATAGGCCCGACATATATAAAAAATCTATGGCCTATTTTCTAAATAGATTTTTTTTAAAACCTAGGCTTGTTCTATTTTACTAGCCAGGCCCAACCCATTTACACCCTACCTTCAGGCAAACCCAAAAAATAAAAGAGATGAGATATTATTAATATCAAATAATATTATTATCATATATTAACCGTGTGTGAATCATTAGTTATTATTTATTGAGAATTACTAATTAATTAATTAATTTGATTTGTGGAAATATTCGTTGATCAGGGGAGAATCAACAATTAAGATATGTAGTAACATTGGTAATAACAATATCATATACCAAAATAAAATATTTAGTTGTAGTTTTAAAGTATTGTATTTGATGCATTTTTTTATTTACAAAAAAAAAAAGTATTGTATTTGATTGTACAAAATGATATATTTTCAAAAAGAAAATAATTATCTCATGTTGCATGAGATAATAATTTTATGTAAGAGAGATAAAGTAGTGGAGTCTATTATTTTTTTAAGTAATGGATCTCGCTATCTTATCTATGTTGCAACATGAGATAAATAGATCCCTTTAAAAAATCTTTGTCAGTTCTTATTTTAAATTTAATTATGTTCTTGAAAATACCTTAGGTGGTGGTATACATGGCTCATGCCTACAAAAAGGAATTTGACACTCAAATCAATATCATTGCCATACTGAATTTTAATAGAATTAAACGACGAACATATCGTGGTCCCCTGATATCTTAACCAATTATGTTGGATGGGGTACCTTTAGGGATTGTGCAATGTATGCATTTATATGGCGCCTAAATTGGTTGGTGGAGTAAGCATATAACCAGTGTCACACTAAATCTAGTAGTTAGTTAACCTAATGCTGGTTATCCGGGTTAGGGACAAGGTTAAGGGGATGTTTATTAGGTTACTCTTGTTAGTACATTCTATAATCCAACAAACTTACTTTATTTGGGAATCTTTAATGTAATAAATTATTACAAAGAGATTTGATAATTTTCAAAACATAAAAATATTATTCGCTAAGCTAGCGAATAATATTTTAAGTTCAATCATAATGGTTGTCTGGAAATGAGTAAAATATATAACTAGAAAAAGAGTTTTGTATGTGTCTATGCGAGTGGGAGCGCTGGATCATGGCAAAATCACCCCACTGAAATTAATAGCTTTTGAGGTCCGAATCTTCTATTCCTTTCGTACCACTTGTTCGCAAGATGTTCAAACTATTGAAAGGAGTTGTTAGCTGTTCGGCCAATAAAAGAAAACAAAGTACAATTTATACATGGTTATATAAGAATTATATTGTATGAAAAATGATTTTGTAATGTTATAGAGATTTATTTTACTTGCCTTAGTTTTTTTGTTCTTTTTTTTTGTTTCAAAAAGTGTGGGTCCCATAAAATATTATGTGTGTAGAAAATTTTGTTGTGTCATGTTAAATGATGAATGCAAACTCCTTTATATATTATATCTGAATAGCACATTAAATTCAATGGTAAAATTTATTTTGGGTTATTAGCTAAAAAATACGGTTTTATTTTAGTCTTGTATAAAAAAGTAAATTAGTCGTCTGATTTATATGAAATTCAAAGTGAATCCATTTTATTTTTTTTAAGGGACTAATATGAGTCTATTTTAAATTTGTGAGTGACCACAATTTTAACTAAATGAATCCACCTTAAATTTCTTAAGAATAAACTAATTTTTTTTGGTAAGGAAATAAATTGAGAATTGTAATATTTATTAGGGACCAACTTTACTTTAAATTCAAATATCGATTAGCATACACTAGTTAAATAGTCAAGTAAAAGGGGAAAAAAGAAAAAGGAAAAAGAAAGGATGAAAGTGGACGAAAATATATGAAACCAACCCTACATCCTACAAAAACAAAAGCATTTTCGTAAACTTTGGATTTTATTTTTGGAAGTGTTTCCCGTGGTGGTAGGGTTCATCTTTTGTAGATTTACAGATATCTTTTACGGCAATTTTGATTAAAAAAAATTAATGGATAAAAAAGATGAAATGGGGACAGCAAATTTCCACCAGGTTGGACTTTTAATGAAGACAAATAATGATTTTGGTTGCAAAAGCAGGGTCCAAACTCGCAGAAGATCATTGTTCAGTGTTCTCTTGCTTTAAAATATTGTGCATTATTTAGAGTGTAGTGATTGGCAGTATTATATGTCAGTAGACTCAGTACCATTGGGATGGGTTTTTGAGAGGTCCCTGTGGTTGCTTGCTTTTACACACTAACCCAAATCTCTTCTTTAAATTCCCGAATGACCATTTATCCACCTCACTGACAAGTCTTCACCTCGATGCTGTCTTGCTTCCTTTGTCAAAGAAAGTCCATAACATGTTCCCATTCTACACTTTTCGATAAACGCTAACTCACAATTATATTAATATACGTTAGAAAAAGAAAAGAAAAAAGTAATAATTTACTATTTCTTTTAAATTAAAAAGATAAACATAACATTTATGAAGTTTTGGCAGTAAGTCACAGCCATTATAACATAATCCAAGTTTCACATGAAAATTGAATGAATAAAAAAAAAAAAGAACAGCTAATCAAGAATTGGATTCTAAATTCTAATTAGAAAGTATAACGTGGTTAGGGTGATTGTTAACGTGACGCAGCCCAAATTATCTCTTTGAAGAATTGCATTTATCAATTTGTCACTTGACTCACATGCTGAGCGTGCCTGCCAATGAAGTTGACAGAGAGGTTTCTGATCTGCCTTCACTCGTCAAGGCCCCACAACAACACAAGTAATTTAATATTTATTCCATTTTTATTTTGTTATTTTTATTCCATTTTTATTTTGTCTTTATTTTCTCATTTTTATTTAATTTATTTGGACCAATTTTATAATTATTTCTAATTACATCTTTACAAATTGTTTATGCTTTCTTGTGGGAAAATCAAATAGTATTTCTGTGGGAAAAAAAAACTTATTAGTTATTTTCTTTAAAAAAAATAATATTTATATAATTTGTTTCCAGGCCCAATTGAAGAAGGACGAGCCCAGGAACTGAAGGGCTGAAATAACATAAAATCTGTAAAGTCAGTCGTGCTGTCTTTTCGTTTAAAAAAAGAGTATATAGATATATAGGGAAAATAGTATTTAATATTCTTTCACCAAAAAAAAAAAGTATCTAATATTACTTTAGATAATTTTGTCTAATATTCACCGAAATAACGTCGTTTTATGGTTGAAAAATTAAAAAATTAGAATGATAAAGACTGTTATAACCCTAAAATAAATTAAAATTATAAAAATACCATAATTTCCGCCTCGAAAGATAAAATTATCTAAAGTAACTTTAGAAAAAATAAACCCATAAATATATGGGAAAAGTGTATGTCATTTTAAATGACATTAAGTTATGTCATATGAGAGAGATATATATATTTTTTTATATAAAATAAATTTAAAAAAAACTCATCCACTTTCTCTCTCCCATGATTTCCATTTCTTGTGTCTATCTCTCTCCTAAAATGGCATAAATTATGTCATTTAAAATGACAAACATCAAACCATAAATATATATATATATATATATGAGAGATATTTTTACTATCAAAATATTCTACTACCAACTCACTACCTATCTAATCACCATTAGATAACCTTTTGTCTTTTTTTTAAAAAAAATTAGCATTCTCTCTCTTTGATTCAAAGGTGATTAGATATGTAGTAAATTAGTAGTAGAAAAATTTGGAAATAATATCCTCTCATATATATATATATATATATATATATATATATAGGGGTACACACAATAAAATTTTTTATATAAAATTTAAATTAAAAAAATACGTCGTTTTGATTAATGAAGGATGTTTTTATAATTTTGGGTGAATTAATGAAGGGTGTTTCATATATAAAATGCATATGATAAATTTTTTTTACAAAAACACCCTTCATTAATTCACCTAAAATTATAAAAAACATCATTCATTAATCAAAACGATGTAGATTTAGGGTATCTATAGATAACCTTATCTAAAGTGGCTCATCTGAGAGCCGTTAGATAAAAAAAGATCAATGGTGTCACATGTTTACAATTTAGAGTCGTTGATCTTTTTTGATCTAACGGCTCTTAGATGAGCTGTCAAATTTGAAATCTAATACTATATAATATCATACCTTATAAAAGACAATATCTTTTGATATCGGTGTCAAACTGAACCAAACACCTCACCGTTAAGTCGTTAGATAAAAAGAATGGTCTCACATGCTTACCAATTATAGTCGTAAGCATGTGACACCATTATATTTTTAAACTAATGACTCTCAGATGAGGTGTCAAACTTTAAATCTGACACCGACATGGGATACGAGATACGATACGACACGACACTCCGACACGTTAATTCTAAAAACTGTTGGATTTCGACACGTTAGGACACGTTTTGATATTAAATAATATTTTTAATTTATATATATTATATATAATATATATATATATATATATATATATACTTATAATATTCATAAATTTTGCAAAGAAATATAAGATATCCCAAATATTTATATTAAATTTAATAAAATGGTAATGGCAATCCAACGAATCTAATAATTGGAACTAAAAACTTAACGCAACGCTACCTTTGAACCTTTTTTTGAATTTTTATAACATGTGTTGGATTGTCAGAGAGTGTCGGAGTGTCCAAGAGTGTCGAAAAGTGTCGGACACGACACGTCAGGGTTTTTGAAGTGTCGGTGCTTCATAGGACACCGGTGTCAAATGATCCTGTCTATATATATATATATATATATATATATATATATATATATATATATAGGTTAAAAGTATTTCTTTAGTCACAAGATATGTTATTTTCATTGACCTCTAAAATTACGTCCTCTTGAATTAACGAAATGTGTTTCTATAATTTTAGGAAATTAATAAAGAGTATTTCGGTAAATTTATATGATGAAAAAAATAAAATTATGAAAACTCCTTTTTTTAATTCAAAACGACGTAGTTTTGAGGTCACTAGAGAAACTTATCTCCGGTAACGAGACAAATGCTTTATATATATATATATATATGTAAAATTATTTCTGCTGCCGCTTTACGTACAACAACGAAATGTGCATGGTTATGATTATCCACATTTAATGCTTTCATCTTTTATATGGTTATGTTTCCCCATATTTAATACTTTTAAATATATATATGGCAAGTATTTGATTGTTGTACGTACAGCAGTTGCAGAAATATAAACCTTATATATATATATATATATATATATATATATATATAGGGTTTTATGTTTAATATGTTGTAGGAAAGTGATTGTGTAATGTTATAGGAATTCGTTTTGCGTGCCATTTTTTTTGTTTTAAAAAAAAAATGATGTCACATGCTTACAAAATGCAATTGATTGTGTGTATCTAAAGACTTGTTGTGTCAAAATGTTCAAAGGATACAAATGAAAACCTATATATATATAGGGCATGATCTTTTAACACCGGTTGGTATCAAATTTTGAAATGTGATATCAAATTCTAACCGTTGATTAATCAACGATTATACTTTTCGTCAATCAAACTTATTAATTAATTATTAGTTTCCAATAAATAATGATAATCGTCAATTGACATAAATCAACGGATAGAATTTGATATCTAATTTCAAATTTTGATACTGACGTCGAAGTATCCCATCTCGCTCTATAATATATAGAGAGAACTAATCTTTTGATATTGCCGTCAAACAAATCAAAAAGTTTAACACTAAATCTTAATCGTCAACAAACCAAAAAGTTTAACACCAAATCTTAATCATGATTTTTTATCATTCTAACAATTATAATTTATTAAGTGGAAGGATATTGTAACAATCAAGTTGTGTTACTACAATGTTACTACCAATCAATCTCACCGTTATATCGCTTATGTTGATTCAATGGTTATATTTATTTCCATCTTTGTATGGTCATGAATTCCCAAATTTAATATTTTATATTTTTTTCACATTTATATGATTATGATTTCCCATATTTAATGTTTTTACTTTAAATTTGGGGAATCATAATCATACAAAAATGAAAATGGATCAACATAAGCGATCTAACGGTGAGATTGATTGGTAGTAACATAACTTAATTATTACAATATCCTCCCCCATTTATTAAATCATATTTATTAATTAATTATTTTCAATAAATTATAATAATAAGATTGATCAAAATCAAATATTAAGATTTGGTGTCAAAATTTATAATTTGCCACCGCTATCAAATATTCACTTCCAATATATATATATTTGTTATGAATCTGATATAAAAATTTACGCTCTAGAAAACCCGTGAACGACGAATAATCAAGAGAGAAATTAAAAAAAAATCTTAATTATACTAATTTTAGTGCAATAACAATGGATCAAAACCCAAAAATCTACTAAAGATCTAAAATTTCAATATCCTCGTATAAAATCTATAAGTAAAAGATAAAATCTACACTTAAGATTCAATATAAAATTACTAGCTTTTCACATCTCTATATATATAGAGGTGCAATACAACAATGGCGGTTTTATTAACGCTGTCAGTGAGACCAGACCACATTCAAAGCTTTCAAGTTCTTATTTTAATATAAACCATAAAAGATAAAGCCAACTCAGTCTTTGAGAGAAGCTATCATAGTTTCTTAGTTGTATGTTACCTTGCACCTTTGGTAACCGACTCTCTCTCTCTCTCTCTCAAATGTGACTCTGTACGTGCGATTCTGCCAAAACCAGTACGGATATTTGAGCAAACTAGTGTCCATTGTGTACCAAAAATACCCTTTGCGCCCTCTAAAATATCTCAACACACTACTCTTCCCCTTTTTATTTCTCCACTCACTTCTCTCTGTTCCGTGAACCTGCAAAGATGAGTAAACAAGACACAATGAAGATTCAGGTGCACGCTTCTTACTAGTTTTGAGTCTTATGTTGATTAGTTAGTTTTAACTAGTTAAAGACAAATATGCTTCCGTGTCTCCTTTACTATTTTCGGTTCCTGTGGTAGAGTTCTGAACTTATGTTAACTGATTTGTGCTGTGTTTATTTCCCATGTAGAATTGCCTTCTCAAGGTTAATATCCACTGTGATGGTTGTGAGCATAAAGTAAAGAAACTGCTGCAGAAAATTGATGGTACATTCTTAGCATCCCTCTCTTACCCACCCACCCTTCCCTTTTACTTTTGCTTTTTTTTTTTCTTTAATTCTTATTTTATGTTAATTTGCTTGGAATCTCAACTTTACCATGTCGGTTAACATACTCATGTTTTCCAAACTATGTTTAAATTAGATGTTAAATTGCTTTATGTATGGTATATGTTCCAAGTTTCAAACTTTTTTACTTTGTTTTCATTCCCCAGACACTCACGAAGTGAGTATTTGAACTGGGTCGGCCCTTCATATAGTAGTTTGTTTCTGGTTTTTGTGAGGTGGATCAGATTTGACTATACTTTTGTATTATTGTGGTTAACCAGAATGAATATAATTGTTGTCCAGGGGTGTATTCTGTGAATATAGATGCTGAGCAAGGGAAGGTGCTGGTGTCAGGTCATGTAGATCCAGCAAAACTCATAAAAAAGCTGAAAAGTTCAGGGAAACATGCTGAACTATGGGGTGGCCAGAGGGGCATGGTGTATAATCAAAACTCTCACACATACCCTCAGTTCAAGAACATGCAAATAGATAACAGCAAAGGGGGTAAGGACAATAAGTCTCAAAATCAGAAGGGTCAGAAAGGTGGTGGTGGAGGAGGAGGAGGAGGAGGTGGTGGTGGTGGTGTTCAACTAGCACACTTCCAGAACACTAAAGGGGCTAAAGATCTCAAAGTACCGGGAAAAAATCAGAAATCTGTTAACTTTATCTTGCCAGAGGATGAATTTGATGAGAGTGATGATGGTTATGATGAATTTGGCGACTACAATGACTCTGAAGATGATTTTGAGGATGATTATGAAGAGGATGAAGAGGAAGACTATGGTCATGGTCATGGTAATGGACATGGCCACCCTATGCATAACAAGATGATGCCCATGATGGGCCGTGGGCCACAAGGCCCTGCTGGTATGATGAATGGGCCTGCCATGAACAACCATAAAGGGAATGGTTTTGGTGGTGGGGGTGGTAATTATGGGAGTGGCAAGAAAGGTGAAGTCATTGATATACCTATACAGATGAAGGGTAAAGGTGGAAACTTCAACGAGGTTAAAAATGGCAGTGGAGGAAAGAAAGGTGGTAGTGGAGATGGTGGTAAAAAGAACAAAGAGGGAAAGCAAAAGGGTGGCGGTGGCGGTGGTGGTGATAATAATGGTAGCAAGAAAAAGAATGGCAAAGGCAAAAATGGTGATGGTGGTGGTGGTGGTTTTCTAGTTAGGTTTCTAGGCCTTGGTAAAAAGAGCAAGAAGGGAGGTGCAGCCGACACATCAAACAAGAACAAAAACAATGGTGGTGGTAACAACAAAGGTAAAGAAGGAAAAAAAGGTGGAGAAGGGAAAATGGACAAAATTGATTTTGACTTTCAAGATTTTGATATCCCTAGTCATGGTAAAAAAGGCAAAGGTGGCCCTGGCAAGGTTAACAATAATAATAATGGTCCTAGTGGTCATAATGGTAATGTGGGCCACATGGGTCCAATGGGCCAGATGGGCCAGATGGGCCAGATGGAACATATGAGGAATATTCCGGCGGTGCAAGGGCTACCGGCTGCGGCGGCGATGAACGGTGGTTACTATCAAGGCATGCAGATGCACATGCAACCCAATAACCCTTACAACACCCTTCAGCAGCAACAGCAACAACAGTACATGGCTATGATGATGAACCAACAACATCAGCAGCAGCAGCAGCAACAAGCAAATATGAACATGTACCCACCACATATGATGTATGGGAGGCCACAACCGTCTATGAACTACATGGGGCCACCGCCTATGCCGTCACACCCCATGGCGGATCCTATCACGCATGTTTTCAGTGATGAGAACACTGAGAGCTGCAGTATCATGTAAATTATTAGTGGGTACTAGTTTGTCTTCAGTTTCTATTGTTTTTTAGTCTTTTTTTGGGGTTCATCAAATTTTGTTGTGATGTTAGGAAATGTGCAACATTTTAGGATTATTATTTGACTTATCATTATCTTATGCTGTTTGTTTTATTTTGGTCCGTGTCCTGCGTTAAAACAAAACTTACGCGGTGTGACAGACTTTCACATGCCCCTTGCTGTAATGGCCCCCATGAAATTAAATGTTATCATGTAAAATTTAATGCTCTAGATTCTATTGGCTTTATACTATTGACCAATTGTGTTCATGTTGGTGACAATATTCAATAGTTTTAATTTCGTTGGTGTGTTGTGCTGAATTTTTTAACAAACTAAAATTTTCTCAATTCAGATTATGTTATAATTTTTCATTGCATTATGCTTTGAAAATCAAGACTAGTCATCGTCACTCACATGCCTTAGGAAACATAAGACGGTGGGAAATCTTTTGAAATAGAAGGAAAGAGAATATAACACCCCACTTGGTAATAGTGTCTATTATTTTACTAACTTGCCCTCGCTTAAAAATTAATTTAACACACGTTCCTTCCTTAACTCGCTATCTGTCAACTATACTACTTTTTGACCGAAGTGTCAACTCCATCGGAAAAATATTTAATGTTTCAGTTCCATCCTTGATTCCTTGGACAGACAAAAATTTATATTTTATTTTCTATTTTCCTCAATCTAATCGATTTTTTACAAAAGAAATTGATTTTTTCTTTTAATGATACATCCTTGATTCCTCGGACAGAGGCAGGATTTGATCACAGCCCACAGGGTAGAAAGCATATTTTTACAATCTTCGATTTTTTTAAAAGGAAATTGATTTTTTTTAATGATTTTGTGTTTTCCTCCTGAACAAATTAAAGTAATATTTGTCTCCAGCAACACAAAATTCATAATATTATGCATTTTGTCTTCTTGTAAAATATAGCCATTTATCAATTTACTTTTCTAAAGTTTTCTACTTATCACGTAACCTCATTTATGTTTGATTTTAAGTTAAAATGTTTTTTTTTTGTGTGCCTTACAAACATTATACGACCTTACAAGCGTGCGTTATAAAGTAAACATGTATTTTACCCTAAAATTTATGATTCGCTCAGCATATATGAGCAAGGATTCACCTGTAAAAAACTTCTATGCATTTTAATAGTTCGATTTAGCGGTGAACTATTACATACCAACCAATTAAAAATTGCATTATTTAATGCCTCCTCTCGTTTGATGGCTCGTACCATTAACTTTCAATCAAAGTTTTGTTAAGGGAATCACGTATAATACGAATGATTTCTGATATGATTGATGGTGAAGCATCTACTTGTGTGGAATATCAATGATATATGGAGTACGTAAAGTATTGGCTTTCTCGTTAAACCAAGAACACAAAGCAAAAGAAAAAAGAAAAGAGTAAAAAAGAAAGATGAAATGAAAGTAAAGAGAAAAGAAATAATTATAATAAGACAAGGAGGACCGAAAGAGAATACTCACTGTCTCAGCTTCAGATGGAACAAACATCCCATGTACCGGCTTTCTCTATTCATCATTCAAAAATTTCATTCTGTTTCTATTTCCAACTTTGATCACTTATTATAGTTTATTATTGATCATGAAAAGCAATCACTTTACCAAATATTAGAGGCAAGTCGACGCAGGACGCGATATGAAAATTTTGTGTTTGAGTTGATTTGTAAAAGAATTTGTATCAATCCGTATTTGTTTTAAATTATTTATTATTATAATTAAAAAAAAAATTAATTTCAACCCATTTTCTTTTAATTTTTTTTTGTCAATTATCATTTTAATCCCAAATTTGCATGTTATTCGTGTTAAAGATCTTGACATGAATAAAAAATCGTGTCGTATTTGGGTGTATTTGGGTTAACGTATTCATATCATATCAAATTTTTAGGACTGTTAATTAATTTTAATTGAATTTTGTATTTTGAAATAAAATGATTTAAGGAAAATTAATATTCATTTGAATATTTTAGTTTTAAATAACTTATTTTAAAATAATATAATTTAGGACTGTTAATTTAATTTAATTTATTTGAATTAATTTAATTTAAGATAGGAGTGTTAATTAATTTAATTTAATTTATTTTATGTTAAGTTCAATTATTTTAGAGCTGTTAATTAACTATTACTAGGAGTGTTAGTTAATTTCATTTAATTTTATTTATGTTAAGTCAAAATTGTTTTGAACTGTTAAGTAATTTAATTTAATTTAGGAGTGTTAATGAATTAAATTTAATATATGTCTGTTAATTAATTTAGTTTAATGTACTTTTTTGTTGTTGAAAATTTACTTTTATTAATTGAAATCATTTTAGAACTTTTAATTAATTATTTTTAGAAGTAATAGATTTATTAGATTTATGCAACACAATATGTATGACCATGTGTTAGAAAAGCTGACACGTAACATGCTCTTCAACATAACGAGTTTGACACGTGACAAACATGTAACACGCTAAACTGGCACGTAACATGTTATACAGTATAACGCGTTCGACTCGTTGTTTGTCACGTAATTTCGCTGCACATTGTAGCAGCGTACGGGGCCTTGATTCTGCTGCCACGTGTCCACATAGTGAGTTAGGTGACGTGGTATTTTGAGGAATTTTTTTTGATCTGTGGTATTTAAGTAATTTTTTGTGAATAGTGTGGCATTTTAATCGTTGTCCCCACACAAATTTTGTAGGATGGCGTAAGTGGGCCTTACACGCGAAAAGACTGAATGGGCTCTACGTTCTCGTTTTGTTGTTGAGTAGCCCAAATTGCAAAAGCTGATTAACTTGGGCTATTTTATGAACAAGCTTGTCCAAACTTCTTATAATTTTACATATTTTTTTTCCGAATCCCTGGCGAAAATTAAGCTGAAACGAACCGATTATTTAATATAGACAGTAACGAAAAATGAACTATTATTTTTTGAGGTAGAAAAGTGAGAATTAACTGTGAATAAAAAATTTACTTATAATAATTGGGGAAGGATATTGTAACATTTAAGGTACTACCCATCCTTTTACCAAATAAAGAAAGTTACTACCCATCAATCTCACCGTAAATCGGTTATATTGATCCATCGGTTATATTTATTTCTATTTTTGTATGATCATGATTTCCTAAATTTAATACTTTATATTTATTTCCACCTTTGTATGTTTATAATTTCCTATATTTAATTCTTTCACTTTAAATATGAGAATCATAACCATACAAAGATGAAAATAAATATAACCGTTGGATCAACATACTCTATCTAACGATGAGATTGATCGGTAGTATTACAATATTCTTTCCCATAATAAATTGTTAAAAGTTAATTTTTTATAATTAATTTTTAAATTGTTGAAAACTGGAAATTGACCTAAAATGAACTATGATAAGCGTTGTCAGTGGTAGGAGTAGTAGCAGAGCAGTGTGTAACTCAATTGTGTATTGGAAGAAATAAGAAGAAAAATGCATTCTTTTGGTTACAGAGCGAATGCTTTGTTAACCTTCGCCATAACCATTCTGGCCCTTATGTGTGCCATTGCTTCTCTCTCTGACAACCTCAACTCTCCCTCTCCCTTTGCCCAAGTCCAGGTCTCTCTCTCTCTCTTGCAGATCTGTAATTCACTGATTCCTTAACCTAATATGATTTGATTGTGTATGTGTGTATATGCATGTAGGTCTTGAACATTAACTGGTTTCAGAAACAGCCCAATGGCAACGACGAGGTAATTCTCCTTTTTTATGTTTACTTCTGAATTCAATTCATATTCTTTTTTCCTGCTCTTTAGGAATTAGGATTGGGCTTCGTTTGAGATATAATAGAACATCAAAATAATTATGAAAAAAAAATAAAAAATACAATAGGTGCACGGTTGGTTGGAATGTTAGTCTGATTAGTAACTTATTGTGTTGTCATATAGGCTTCTGAAAGGTCTGAATGAGGGAAATGATTGGAATGAAATGAGGGAGGAGGAGATTCTGTTTCCCTATTCCATTTTCTAAGACTGTCAACTGTGCTTCTGAAATCTGAACAGTAATTTGACAGATTCTGTTTGAATGGTTTAGGGTATTTAAGGTATCATAATCTGGATGTCATTGAGGACAGAATGGATCTTTGTGATTGGATATAATATTTCATAATATGGTTGAAGAAAAGAAGTTTATAGTCATGGTGGTCATTCAGCATCGTGCAGCATAGGGTGGAATTACTTATGAAACCATGACAAGAATAGAGCTTCACAGCATTATCAATGTATTTTTATCTAAACAGAACTGAAATTCAAAATGATCTTTTGATAGAACCCTCAACATTTTTTGGTTTAACCTAGGTAGGTATCTGTTCAAATAAGTTTAAATTTCATAAAGAGCTTGACTTAAAGTCACCAAATTCCCTTTGGGTAATTGCTTCAAATGCTTGTTGGATGTCCATATTTTACATACTATGTACAAATAATTCTCTTGCATACTTGAAACTATTCAAGAACACTGACATGTGCTATATGTTGTGCAAAAGATCCAGTGCTTATCATGTAATATACTATAAACATGTGTCATGCGTATAGTTCTCTGCATGTGATCTTATATCATATTGCGTCATAAACCAACTCTTTTTGATTTCTTTCTCTCTGATATTCAAATGCCATCTTAATTCATTGGTCGTCGGTCGATCTGTTGTGACAATCCTTTCTATTATTGCAGGTCAGCATGACAATGAATATATCAGCAGATTTGCAGTCTCTTTTCACATGGAACACAAAACAGGTTCTTGACTTGAATTTCCATTATTCATTGGTTTTTTGTGTCTCTGTCCCTCTTTGCTTCCTGAAAGAATGGATGTCATAGAAACTAAAATGGGAGGATTGGATGCGGGATGAGTGAAAATTAACAAGTTTGACTATGGTGATGTGATGCATTTCTTAATGTATTGTCGATTTTGCCTGCTCTTCTTTGTTCTTCCCATCTTAACGGGTGTCTAAATTTTAATTTTAAAGGTGCCTTACGTATCAATATATCTTGCTTCATTTCCTAAATTTCTAGTCTTGCCATTCTCTGTTTCTATGTGTACAAAATATATTTCTATAGAAGTATTGGAACTGCTTAATATGATACTTGCATTTGATGCACGGGATCCTGTTTTCTGATCACTTATTCTACATAATTAGGAAGTTGAAGTTCAATGCTGTCCAGTGTCTGAGTTTTACCTCTTTATATGCTTGCAGGTTTTTGTATTCTTAGCTGCTGAGTATGAAACCTCTAAGAATTCCGTGAATCAGGTACGATTTGATCAGTTTGTTTTCAGCTTAAATTTGAAATTTAAATATTTAATTATAGCTTAGGAGTGCTGTTTCAAAAAGTAAAGAACAAAAGAAAGCCATAGGATTTCAGTATTATGCTATGTCATGTATATTGCTTATGCTTTTGAGACGCATATTTATAGTTATCGCTGTGGGATGGCATAATTCCTTCTAAAGATCATGCTAAGTTTTGGATTCATACTTCCAATAAGTACCGCTTCATTGATCAGGTACACAACTCTTCAAGGATGTTATTACTAGCATAATTTACTTCAGTCTTTAGGCTTTGATTTTCCCATCTCTTTCATGTCTAGGGGAGGAATTTGCGCGGTAAAGAATTTAACTTGACTATGCACTGGCATGTTATGCCCAAGACTGGCAAAATGTTTGCCGACAAAATTGTCATGCCAGGGTATCGATTACCAGAGGAATACAGATGAAGCTTTCCTATGTTGTTGATGTATTGCTGTAACTTTAGCCTTTTCTATAACGGATATAAAGTTTAGCCAAAAAAATATAACCTGGGAAAAGAGATATGATGTTTGGCAATGTTAAAATGAAAGAGTTTGAATACTTGAATGTTAGAAAATCTGCATGTGTTATGTTGTTTATTGAACATTTTTTAAAATCTTCTGCGCCCATACGACCATTTAGCTATTGAAATAACTTTGGCTAGTGTTCCTGATTTAAAAAAATAAGTTTGAATTAGTGACTTATATTTCTGGTTGTTGAAAGCAAAGGCATTGTCCCCTTTGAACATAATAGAAAAACAAAATTTGCTCAAATAATTTACTCACAGTATTAGCACAAATTATCATTTAAGCGATTGGATAAAATATTTATTTTACCATTTTCTAAATGGAATTGATGATAAGAAATTTTTGTGTGGGCGTTGTTTTTGTAAGTACTCCGTTTAACATTAGATATTGAGTAATTTCAACGGTATCATCTAGCAATAATTTAAGATTAATCTTAGGACTCGAATTTGATACTTCTAATTAATGGTTCAGATTCCTTTGCCAAATGAGTTTGGACAGTATATTTTAGCATGAGTAAAAAAGTTTATTTTCGCAGAATTTTTTTTTCTCAGGTTCTATCAAATGGCCTTTACCAAAAGTTTTTTTAATATAAAAGAAAATAAACGCACTCTGAAGTTTTTTTTTCCCTCAGAGAAAGCGTTTACATTTTGTTTTGTAAAGGCATGCCCGAAAAGGAGAAAGGTTTAGAGGGGAAATAAAACCTCAGCTTTTATAAGAGGGAAAACAGTATATAATGTTACTTTAAAGAATTTTATCTAATGTTCATCGAAACGACGTCGTTTTGAGGTTGAAAAATTAAAAAATTAGAATGATAAAGACTGTCATAATCCTGAAATAAATTAAAATTACAAATACATCATGATTTTCGTCCCAAAATAACGTCGTTTCGGTCAACAAACTTTAAAAAAAAAAACTCTTTATAATATAACCTACATTTATAAATAAACAATCGTTTTTTAGCCAATAAATAAATAAACGTTTAATAAATTTTTATGCAGACCAATATAAGATCAGTTCATATTCAAATTTTATATATAAAAAATACCATACGATAAAATTGCATTTTTGTCTTCTTCACATCTGGTTACTTATATCCATCTAAATTCTAATTAATAAAAATATGACTTATTTGTTTGAGCTGCAACATTAATTTAAGAAGTTGATGGGAAAAGCTCATACGGAGCAGTTGAGAAATATTTTTTTTAAATGTTTCAATTTTAATGGAAAAAGTATTTATTATTTTAAATTATATAAAGTTATGCAATAGAAATAGATATAAAATAAAAAATATTATTTAAAATTTAAATTAAAAAAATCACCCTCTCAATTTCAATTTTTATTTCTATCTGACATATGTTATTTCATTTGTAACGATAAACATCAAACCAAAATATATGCTATTTAATTTGAAAAAATGTCTCAAAATTGAAAAGTTTCAAATTTAGAGAAATAATTAAGTTAGAACATGAACAGGGCTGCTGTTGCTGTATGAACACGTAAGAAACAGCGTTCCTTACCAAATTCCAAGGTACTTACCTATCTCTAATTTCTCGTATGAATCTGCTGTTTGGTCACTCGGAAAAACCAAACCCCTTTCCGAATAATAACTCTTAGAATTATCACTTGCTGTCGTAATTGCTATTCTTTCCGTTTACGAATTTAATTTGTTGTGCTTTCTCTGCCATTTTTGCTTCCAAATTCGAGCTGAATTCCATGTTTTCGTTGATTGATATGTTTGCGTTTACTCTGACGATGATTATACTTTCATTCCCAGTTTTCTTAGTAGTTCATTTTGCTCCTCATTATTCAAACATTAACACCTGAAGCAAAATTAGTTATGGACTGTCACTAGGTTTATTAAAGAACGAATTCAACCCAAAAGCTTAAGTTTAAGTTGTTGGGTGAGGTTAAATTAATGGTTTTATATAGAAATTTCACCCTCATAAAGAAATTTCACTAGAAAGAAAGTGGGGGCAAGTGAGGATCAAACCCGGTACACCGAAGCTCTGATACCATATTAAGAACCAATTCAACTCAAAAACTTAAGCTGTTGGGTGAGGTTAAATTAATGGTTTTACATATCTCAACAATTATAGAATAATTTTGATTATGTTACTTCTGATTTAGTTGCATAATTAGTTATGTGTCAGTTAGCTTTCTGTTTTTCTGTTATATACTTCAGTTAGTTGTTATCTGTCTTTCCACCAAGGTTGACTCTTTATCAGTTATGTTAGCAAAGCTTTGATTATTTACATTGCAGGAGAAGAGAGAAATGGGAGGTGGTGAGCCATCAGGGACAAATTGGACACCTGAAATGGAAAGCTATTTCATTGGTATGTTGTTGGATCAGGTGCATAGGGACAACAGGATGGGCTATACTTTCAACAAACAAGCTTGGAATGAAATGCTGGTCTTGTTCAATGCTAATTTTGGGTCTCTTTATGATGTGAATCTCCTCAAAAGTCATTACATGACTTTGTGGATGCAGTTCAATGACATAAAGAATCTTCTTGACCAGAATGGATTTTCTTGGGATGAGACTAGACAAATGGTAATTGCCAGTAATAATGTCTGGGATGCCTATGTCAAGGTGAACTTTATGATCGCTTGCGTTGTGTTCTCTAATTCTCTCTACCTGTGTTGCAAAATAAACTGATTGGCAAGCTTTCAGGCACACCCTCATGCACAAGGTTACAGAAATAAAGCACTGGTGAACATCAAAGATTTGTGTTTAATATATGCACATAAAAGTGCAGATGGAAGATATAGCTTGTCAAGTCATGATATGGACTTTGATGATGGTGACGATCGAATTGCGAATACTAGTGGTGGTAGGTTTCTATCTGCTCCTAGACTGCTGTTGTGGTGATTATTTGTCATAGGCATTGAAGGATGAGGAGGATGCATATTATTCTTTTGGCTGGATAAATAAGGGAGACTTTTTTCTTCCGACCACTTCTTTCAACTTAAGCAATCCTTCATACAGCATATATCCTGCATATAGATCGTAATTGTATCTCTGATATATAAGAAGCTAACCATTGATATTTGAGAAAAGATGAGTGCGAACCAAAAAGATGAAAAAGGAACAAAAATATGCTATCTAGGGTCATTCACCATCGGTTGATTAGTTGAGTACTGAGCTTGTTTATCCATACTCCGTACTTTATTTGCTTCCTAATTTGTAACCATTTGACATAATATGAATCCTCATTTCCATATCTTATATCTTACATTTTCTCAGTTGTATAGGCTTTTTTTTTTTAATTTTTGATCCCTTACTTGTTTTCCTTTGTTGGTTCCATGAAGAATCATCATGTAGCGCACACATATATTGATTTTGGACTGTGTGAATCTACAACTGCTAACAGTGTCCTGCCTTTAGAAGTGCTCATAATTCATATTAGATGAGGTAGTTTTGATAAAATGCTGATTTCCCCCCTCTCCTCCTTCTTTGAAGGGTTATGGAATTAATTCTTAAGACATTCCATTTTGCAGTAAGGCATTGGATACTTTTAGTTTTGGATATTCACTGACTTTTGAGGAAATAAAGCAAGACCAAGTGCAACTTTGTTGATCAAATTTATGATTTGAGTAAGTGTTGTCCAGTCTGAACAGGTAATGACTGATTCAAACTTCAAATCGTAGGAATTGCTGCCAGGACTCCAGCCCCAGTTACTAGAGAATGCCCAGATACAGATTGGACGGTAGCAATGGACTGTTATTTTGTGAAGCTTATGCTGGGCCAACTTAAAAATGGCAATATGATTGGTAATACATTCAGCAGAAAAGCATGGAACCATATGGTTAAGTTCTTCAACAAAAAGTTTGATGCCCAGTATGATAAAAGCTTCTTAAAACACCGTTACGATAAACTTGGGAATTACTATTCTGATATAAAAAATCTACTTAAATTAAAAGATTTTTCGTGGGATGAAAAGAAACAAAGGATTGTTGCTGATGATTATGTTTGGGATAACTCCATCAAGGTATAGTATTTTGTCCATTTTTACAATGGAATTCTTTTTTTTCTTTTTTCTTTTTTCAGATTTTACATGTAAGTGTCTTTGTAGGCACACCCACACGTGAGTTCGTATAGGAACAAGACCTTGGTTAACTATCGGGACTTGGGATTAATATATAGAGATGCTATGTGCAATGGACATTGCAGTTACATGCAGGAAGGTAAAAACAAAAAGGTTTACTTATTACAGTCCTAGATCAGTGAACTTCCTCATTTCAATTCATTGTTACCAACCATTTATAGCTTATAATTATGTTTTGGATTCTTTAGTTAATGTCAAATAGTAGATCCAATATTGGACATTTTTAGATACATATTTGACCCTAGAATAGGTAATATGTGAAAGTAGCAACATTTGTTTTAGATCTCAGTTCTTTATCAAATACTAGAAATTTTATTTTTCTGGTTTTGCTTTTCCTTTCATATATCTGTAGGTAGATATCTATATATTGAAACCATGAGAACTTTAGTCATCTTGCGATTTCTGAAACCATACAAATGTTTTATGGGTGAATTCCATTAATTAGGTTTCTTTTTGTCTTTAGGCAGAGATAATGAGTATCACTCTGATGGAGTTGATGAGGACACCCAATACTGTGCAATAGGTGATTGGACACCTTCCATGGACCGTTATCTCATCGACCTGATGCTAGAGGAAGTTCGGAGGGGGAACAAGATTGATTATGTTCTCAACAGTCAAGCGTGGACAGATATGGTTATATTGTTCAAGGAAAGATTTGGTGTACAATTTGACGAAGACTACCTCAAGCGTCGTTGTAAGGGTATGGAAAAGTTATACCACGACTTGAGAAGTCTTCTTGAACAGAGAGGATTCTTATGGGATGAAACACAGCAAATGATCACCGCTTATGATGGTGTTTGGGATGCTTATATTATGGTGTGTTACATTTATTTTGTCTTATTTTTTAGTTTCAATTCTTGGTGGCTGACCTTGGAATATGCAGGAGCATCCTGATGCAAATTCTTACAGAGACCATAAAAAGCCAAATTATAATGATCTATGCTTGATTTATGGAAATTCAGATACTGAGTTGACATGTAACCTAGCTAATCAAAATGTTGGATACAATGGTTACTGTAAGTTTTCATTTTGACTATCTTATTGTATTTTTTATGTCTTGCTCGGATTCTGTGTTTATGACTTTTTCGTTGTGATTATGCTTTGCTTATGCAAAGGGAGAGAGAGAGAGAGAGAGAGAGAGAGAGAGAGAGAGAGCCTACTCAGAGCATTCTCGCTTAATTTATTTGTGATTAACACTGAGTATGTAGAGGGTGAGCCTTGGAGCAGCGCTAAGGTTGCTCCTTATGACCGAAAAGTCATGGGTTTAAGTTTGGAAAACAGTTTTTTTGCAAAGAATGTAAGGATAGGGTTGTGTAGAGTCGACCCTCATCCCTACCCTATTAAGTCAGGGAGCCTTGTGCATCGGGGGTTCGCCCTTAACTCTAAGTATGTAAATTTAAAGTATTTATTAGAGTATAGGTAATGCCACTTTCCTTTATGTTCATGCTGGTGATATTTTTTTAAGGTGTAAAATTTCAAAGTTTTCACTGGACAGGTGACTGGACACCACCAATGGATCGGTACTTTATGGACTTGATGTTAGAGGAAGTGAGGAATGGAAGCATCATGATTGATCATAAGTTTGACAGATTAGCATGGAGAGATATGGTGGCCAAATTTAGTGCAGAATTTGGGTCCCAGTATAACAAAGATGTCTTAAAAAGTCGTTATTTGAATTTGAGAAAGAGGTTTGATGATATGAAGATTTTGCTTAGCCAGAGTGGGTTTGCCTGGGATGAAATACAGCAGATGATTACTGGTGATGAAAGACTGTGGGATGTTTATGTGAAGGTGCTTCTTCCTAGTGAATTTTTTTTTTTTTTTGTTTTTTTTTTGGTGTTTTGGATATTTTAATGCCGATATTAGCTGTCCTATAATTTTGCAGGCACACCCTCATTTAAATGCATATCGCAATAGAACTCTTCCAAATTTCAATGATTTGTTTTTGATATATGGAAATACAAACCGTGGCAGAAATCAAAACTATTCTGGCTGCTCTAGGGTTTCCAAGGATAATGGACCGAGTACTGGTATCTTCTTTGTTTGTCCATGTGTAGTTTCTTGTAGTTGTCTTCGGTATACTGTATTTATATATTGGAAATTAGTGCTAAGTCCTAATAGATTATATATGATGTAAAAACTTGTTTTTTCTGGAAGAACATTTCAAAGCAACGCCTTTGATTTATTTGAAAGAGTATTTGGGAGGGAGTTATCACTTAGACTGCATTATTATTGCTGGGGTGTTAAAATGTAAATTACCTTGTGTAATAATTGGAATTACTTCTTCAATGTATAGATGTTTGGGACTACTACCATTCACCTGCTAATGATGAACCTAGGAGTATAGCTTGGACCGTGGAAATGAACCATTATCTGATTGGCCTTTTATTGGAGCAGTTGAATAGAGGGAATAAGATCGGTGATACATTCAGTAAGAAAGCTTGGTCCAGGATGATTGCATCATTCAATAAAGAGTTTGGACTACTTTGTGACAGAGATGCACTAGAAAATTGGTATTTTGGTCTCACTAGAGTCTACAAGGATGTTACATATCTTCTAAATCAGAATGGCATTGTCTTGGATGAAATTCAGCACAACGCAAGGGCAAATGATGTTTGGCGGGCTTATTTTGAGGTGCATGACCTTTTCATTGGTTATATATTGGGTGTTTCCTTTGGTTATTAACGCAACTTATACATAATTTCCTGAAGTGACTTCATTGACTCATTGCCCTCACTTGACACAAATACCTGCTTCCCATGCCACTCATTAAAGCATGACATTAATTATATCGACTATACCCAACATATGCATCTTATGGTAATGATAGAAATGACAGTCTTGCATGGGAAATTGTAACTCTATTGCAACATATATACTGTCTTAGGAGTTTAAACAGACCAACTTTGGAATGACCTAAAAGATATGTTTTGATAGTTGTAGGGAGCTTTGATAAATAATGTTTGCTAGCTCTGACAAATGACATTATGCAGGATTATCCAGAGGCCGTTGCTTTTGGAGAGACTATCCTAGACAATTATAGTGGTTTGTGCTTACTTTTTGGGAATCTAAACCAGAATAGAATACCGGGCTGTGCAAGAATAAAATTGAACACAAGTAATAATAATTTTGGGATGGAGACTAACGAAATCATGAGAGACCTGCAATCTTCTTCAGCTAGAGTATTTAAAATTTCTGATGGGAGAAAAAGACGAAAATCTCAAGCTGTGTTGACTTCCTCAAATGCTAGAAAAGTTCAAAAAACCTTACTATGTGAGATGCAAGATGATCTAGAAGATAAAACAGACGACTCAATAGAACGCATTGTTGCTGCTCTTCAAACTGTACCAGATTTGGATGATGAGCTCTTCTTGGAGGCTTGTTTACTTTTAGAAGACGAAAGGAAGGCTGGGATGTTTGTGGCAATGGATTCAACCGCAAGAAGAAAGTGGTTGCTTAAAAAGCTTCACCAGTAACACCAATTTGATTGATGATGGATGCAGACGCCTATGGAGTCAAAATTTTGTATGGATAGTTTGGTAAATAGAATTTGATCTTGGTGTAAAGCCAAGTTTTTGTGGGAAATTCCCTGCACAATTTACGAATTACTAATTGAAATGATAAAATAAGATTAGACATGATGGAAGTGAAGTAGCACATTGTTTCTTAGTTTAGTTAAAATCTTTAGTCGTCATTCCTAATTATTAAAAGCATTTGGTACTGTTTACCAAAAAAAGAAGCAGCATTTGGTACTTTAAGTGTCACTTTTAAAATTATCATTGTATATTAGAGCATGAAATTAATCAAAATCTTAAATGAGTTTCTTATATGTAAATAATTTGTTATTAATTATGGTATAGCCTATATATGTTATAACATGCTTTGAATCTTAAACCCTAGATCCTCATCATTCCATCATGAGGTAGACACCCTTGACCCATTGCATTTTCTGCCTCATTCATCTTGAGCATCAGTGTCTTTGTAGGTACACTCCCTTCCCTTACACATCGGAATACTTAGAGGAACCTCTCTCAACAATCTTTGGTCATCATGAAAGAATAAGACTCGTAAACAACACCACAATGAGCTGATAACTAGATGTTGAACAATCCTCATATTAAGTAACTATTTAAGAGGTCTCTCTGAATCCAAATTTCTTGCTCAGTTGGTTTTAGTTCTCCTTCTATATAGAATGCAACTCATCAGCTTCCCACCAAAGAATTTAATAGATGAGTTATGAGTCTATTGGACCAATATTGGTACACTAACATTCCTTGTGAGGCTTGAATAGGTGTTTACCAAAAAAATAACTAAGAAACCCCTATTCACCCTGGCAACCGGTAAATCATTAACAGCTTGGTTTGATGGTTTACTCTCTATCTTCTCTCATCAAGGGTGTGAACAAGTTCACTCTTTGGGGGGAAAGCTTAAAAGAGAGGATAAATATGGGTAAATTTCATTTCCATGAACATCACAAATGTTATGGCTATATATATGGCCTACATCTTACTTTGGAAAGGGTTTTCTCTGTTTCGGTCTTGTTGGCTTTTGGGTGTTGAAAAATACTATTAATAATCACATCTGGCTTTTGGGTGTTGAAAAACACTACTAATAATCACATCAATAATGACTTATTTAATGGCTCATTTTGCAGTACACATTTCAGCGAAGGGATAATAAATTTAAGGAAAAACATTTTCTTATCGTGATTGTTCGATTTGCGTGCAAAATTTTTCTTTTCTTTTTCATTTTTTAATAAATATGGGACCCACCGCTAGTTGAGTCACAACATGAGAATTGAATTCTCATGCAACATAAGAAAATCGAACACCTAATTTTAAAATAATGCCACTCACATGCTTCAATTTCATTACAAATTTTTTTGTTGAATATATATTTTTTAATTATATAAGTTTAACTTGTGTGAATGATGTTACTCTTTTTTTTTGGAAACAAAATGATGTTACTCTTTAATTTGACTTATGGGTACAATATTAAAATGAATAGTCAAGTATTTTTTTTATTATTAATATAAAATCTACTATATACAATAAGCAGCTCATAAATAATTGATTACTTATTTATGTACATAAATTACAAAATTAAACTGGATCGAATTGAATGATTGTGTGATATTTGGCAAATAATTATTATTTAGTCTACACTTATTTTTATATTTTATAAAATGCATTATAGGATCTTTTTATATTAATTTAAAACTCTGACCTAATTTTATGTTTTATAATTTTATGCTAATTTATTATTCAATATATGTAAAAAAATTATTATAAGTTCAATCACAATTAAATCAATAAATCATGAATCAATACTGTGCTATATTGATATGTAGTAATGTAGTATGATTTATTTTTATTATTTTAAACTAGCATTTCGTAGATAGTGCTACGCTACATTGAAAAGAATATATACGACTATACTAAACAGACACCATGAAAATCTTAATGCGGTGATTATAATAGTCAATACAACTGTATCCAATAAAAAAGTCTTTATTACTTATTAGTGTTACTTTCAACTACTGTGAAAACTCAAATGTATGTTTTGATGAAAAGCTTAATAGATTGTCATACATATAAAAAGAAAGGTTTTATAAGAGTTATTTTGTAGGAAAATAGGAAAAGTGATTGTGTTATATTATAAAGATTTTTTTTGTTGCGGGTCCCATAAGATGTTGTGTGTGTAGAAATTTTTTTGTGATCATGTTAAATGATAGATGATAAACCCATAAAAGAATACATTTAATTTGATTTAATGAAGTAATATTTTTTTTTTCTTTTATAATAATAACATCTTTTATTACTAGTTTTTCTTATCTGGTGGAGTGGTGGAGGCCAAAACAAGGGAAAGGCAAACAAAAAATAAAAAATAAATAAAAATTCTGACAATTTAAGTCAGAGTAGATCACAATCTGCTTTTTTTCTGGGACTTCCCGAAAAAGCATCATCCATTGTAAGAAAAGCTCAAAGCTCTGTTTTTTTCATGTATTCTTATGAAGCCCTAAATTCTTTGTCGGCTGTAAAAAAATATTTGGATCTTCTTCCGTACGGAAAACATTCTTAAAAGTGCTTCTGTTGTTCAACCCACTAGAAGTCTCATACATGGATCTTTGAAATAAAAAGATAATTACTGATCATTTTGTCTTTCTCTTTTCCTTTTTTATTTTTCTTTTATTTTCCTTTCAGGTTCTTTATATTTGCAGAGAAAACATCACCCGTTAGAGAAGGTAGCAACTTTTATCCTGGGAATACATATATCTATGTAAAGTTTTATATATGCATATCTACATTCGTCTTATTTATTGTGAAACTGATGTGTGATGGAAATGAAGACATGTTTCTCCTTCGTTTTATCTTTCCTTGTTACTGTCAACATCTAAGATTTTCTTCCCTATGAATCCTGGGAATTGGGAGGAATACTTGTGGCCTATGATGGCTATTATGTGGAGAAGTGAACCTGTGAACAGATTTAGTTCGAAATTAGGTGATTAATTTGGGTTGAGATTAAGATTTTCTGATTAGATTTGATAGTTGTTTTGCTCAATGCATACAGAGAATTGGATATGCCTGTTTCTTCTTGTGTTTTTCTGAGAGAATCTGGATGGCCACACATGGTTTAGAAACACCACATTGGAGGCCCCTTTCTCTTGTTGCATTTCTGGTTTTGTATGTTTTGTGATTCCATTCCACCTTTGGTTGCATGTGAAGTGTAGGGAAATTTCTTCCGTAGTACCGAACCGTAGTACCGAATTCGGTATTCCGTTTTACTAAAAAGAGAATTTTTTTTTCCATTTTAACATAGTAGTTAATTGCGCCGCAAAAGCGCCGCGAGCCACGCAGTATGGGCATTGCGGTGCCTCGCCACACCACACCGGAACGCAATAGCGTCGCATTGGCGGCCATATTGCTGTCATAAGTCAAAATGTCAATTTTGTTCTAAATTTAAATGTGTAACATCTCTTTGCGTCTGTCTCCGTCACTTTTGCTATCTCTCCCTTTAAAAAATGTTTATTTTTGTCATTATTTCTGTTATATATCTATTCCGCTATTTCCGCAACCGCAACCCGTTATAAAGCTATAGCGTTTTTCAGGGATGGCAGCGACATGCCGCAATCCGCATTTGATAACTATGATTTTAACCCATATTTTTTTTTGTATAATTCCTTTTAAGTCCCAAATTTTTCCCTCTTTTAGTATGGATGTACCACCAAAGGTTTTCTCGAAGTGTAGGCATTGATTTGTTTGTTTTCACCAGGAACAGGATAGGATGGATCATCAAGGGCATGGCCAGAACCCTTCTATGGGGGTTGTGGGTGGTGGACCACAATTGAATTATGGTTCTAATCCATACCAGCCCAACCATTTAACTGGGTCACCTGGGATGGTTGTTACATCTGTTGGGACCATTCAATCCACTGGTCAACCAGGTGGAACTCAGCTAGGACAACATCAACTTGCTTATCAGCATATTCATCAACAACAACAGCAGCAACTTCAGCAGCTTCAGCAACAGCTCCAAGCCTTTTGGGCCAACCAATATCAAGAAATTGAGAAGGTAATTGATTTCAAGAACCACAGCCTTCCCTTGGCGAGGATCAAGAAGATTATGAAGGCTGATGAGGATGTCAGAATGATATCAGCTGAGGCACCGGTCATATTTGCAAGGGCATGTGAAATGTTCATTTTAGAGTTAACCTTGCGTTCTTGGAATCACACTGAAGAGAACAAAAGGAGGACACTTCAGAAGAATGATATCGCAGGAGCCATCACAAGAACTGATATCTTTGATTTCTTGGTTGACATTGTGCCTAGGGAGGATTTGAAAGATGAAGTGCTTGCATCAATACCAAGAGAAACAATGCCTGTTGCAGGGCCTGCTGATGCACTTCCTTATTGCTATATGCCACCTCAACCTGGACAGCAAGTTGGAACTGCTGGTGTCATAATGGGTAAGCCTATGATGGACCCTAATATGTATGCTCAGCAGTCTCATCCCTACATGGCACCACAAATGTGGCCACAACCACCAGAGCAACAACAATCATCTCCTGATCATTAACTACTTATTATGGAAGTGTTATAATGGATATGAAGGTGAACTTCAGGCGCTATTTCTCTCTTTTTAATTAAGGTTTTATGTTGGGACTTTGATTATAATATAATTTAATTTTGCTGTTTTTGAATTTTGATTTCCTTCTTTTCTTAATGGAATTTAATATTTTCTGCTATAGAGACTCTTAATGTATTGCAAATATACAACGAACCGGTTATGGTTTATGATTTACCAGTTATTAGCTCTAGATGCTGGTGCCAATCTCATTCTGTATTATGATTTTGCTAATAGTGATTCCAACCTGACTTTGCATTATTAGAAATATGATAATTTTGTACGTTGGGTGGAAGCATCTGGCAATTAGCTATGCTGTTATTAGTTGTCTTGTTTTGTGAGGTTGCAAAACACACTGAACTTAGAGAACGATGTTATGATTGAATCTTTGCTTCGCACTCTCTTATCCTTTGTGGGGGAGGTGGATAGAATATGGAACTCTTTAATTTCAATGCTTGTTGGATATGGCTCAGACGGAGATTCTTGTTGGCCTTGGTATTGTTGTGGGCCTTTGACTCATTGCTGAGTCATTGTATTTATCCTTTTCTTAGTAGTTTGGGCCCAGGGCCCATGAATAACTGTTATTTGGGTTTTCTAAATCCTATTTATATTCCCTTATAAACTAAGTGACAAGCTAGACGTAGTCTATCTTGAATAAACTAGAATGGGTAAATCGATGTGTCCAATTTCTCTTCCCTTCTCTATTCCATTTTTCGATTTGTGTCGATTTCCAACAATGGTTAGTTAGTAATGGAGTGGGATACACTAATTAGTGTAATTTTATTTATTTTTTAATTAAACAAGCTCCGGCCGCCTCAAATCCTTGATAAATTGTGTTTTTCACTTAATTACTTTCTAAATTATGAATGAATTCATCACTTTCTATACCCTTCGTGGACGAACCTAGCGGAGAAACCCTTAGGTTTTCGAAGCATTGGATTCTCACCACCGTTTGCGTTACTCAAGCTGACATTCTCGCTTTCACTTCGTCCACCACTGCTCGCGCGGGTTCAGATTTTTCTAGATTAGTATTACAGAAATAATTGGTATGGCACATAGATTATTATAGAAAGAACTATGTGTATCATTTGCAAATTATTATCATAATAATCTATGCACAATACGATATCAATTTTTTCCATAATAGTTAATCAATACTAATCATGATACGCAGTCATTTTCTTTCTGCTCTTCTATAAATAAGCCTTGATGCGTTTCAATCCATAACATGTTTTATTTGACAAGCTAAAGCTAAAATGAATTTGATGTCTTTTCCTGCACGAACCATTGTTCCTTTTATTTCTGATATTGCCAATGTTTTGTGGCTTGCAGATTATAGATGCACTATCGAATGGTCAGGACTCGGGAAGGTCCTTAAAGTTAATGATTAGAAAGTATAGCTGATCTTAACATATGTAATTGAAGTACTAAAAAAACTTGTCCCTTTGATTAAGCAGGATAAAATGGTGTTTTCTCTGTTTAAATTCTCGGAATGCGCTAATATTTACTCATGGGCGTAAAGATTTTTTAATAGGAATTTGGTTTCTTTATCAATGGAATACCTTGTGCGCTCGAATTTAAGCTGCCTTTTGTCTTTTTGTTCTCATTATGCCCCCTCATTATAATAACGGTTTATCAGTTCTATGTTCCCTTTTGTACACATGAACATTGTGCAAAAAAAAAATTGTGCCACATAACACAATTTACAATATAACTTTTATAAAACCCTTATAATAATTGCATTTCTATGTTCCCTTTTGTATGAACATTGTGAATTGTGCCACATACAATTTACAAATAAAGTTATGCTAGAGCTCTTGTGAACAAGTTTTGCAATACATGCACCCCATAGAGCTCATGTGTACAGTTTTTGTAATGCATACACGCTATGTCCTATCGTCATCTGATTGCATTACACAAAAAATATATGGCTACCTAAAGGTAGCGTGAAAGAAGTGCTATTCAGTTGCTAAAAGGTTTTTATTTTTTTAAAAGGGGTAGGAATACAATCTTTGAATTGAGTGATGATGGTCATCTCTAGAAAGTGGTAAACTGAGAAAATGTCAAAAGTCAATTTTGGAACTACTGATTATAAAAAAAACTCAACGTTTCCCATTACCTAGTTCACCCTTGGAATCATGCCTACCCAAAATGATTTTAAGGAAGGTTGAATGATCCCTGATGACCAAGATTAATGGAAAGTGACAATTGAAAATTATATTAGCAAATTTTAACTTAAACAAATACTTAAGTGGAAAAGCTCCCACACACTGATTGATTGTCCCATTCAACTACAGGTAATAACTGTGAATGATAGGTTTCAGTGCCTAAGTGGTGCTTAGAAACCACACAAAAAAATGAAAAATATCTATAGTAGGAAAATTACCAAAATAAATGAAGAAAAGTTGTGCGTTGAAGTAATGTCTATGGACCTGCCAGACATCAAATTGCTCATCTCAAAATAATTTGATATATTCATCTGCTGAGCATTCTTGCACATGTCCCATAAATTGGGTTAACTAATCATGCCTTGGCCACCTCGACATGAAAAGAATGTCAAATTTGGAACAAGTATATCATTAAATCTCAAAATAAATAAAATAAAGATAGGCACAACACTGGATATTGTCACTCAAAATCACATCTACGACATCCTTGGTGACTGGAAGAACAAAAGAAAGGATTCCAATGGGGCAGAACTTTTCCATCATGTATGTTTCCATTTCATGACAACTCCTTCAAGAATCCCATCAATGCCAAAATTACCTGAAAACTCATGTGGATCAACAGGGCCAGGCAGCTGAAATGTGATGGAAAAATGGCCTGGGGGGCAAAGGTTGTGAGTTTGCATTTCAAATACCTGAGAGTACCTGGATACTGTCTTCTCTCCTGTTGTAGTTACTCCACCTATCAATACTTTACCATTGTGGTCAACATCGCAGCTGAATTCCCCTGCAGTTATAAATCCAAGGTATATTGGTTATCTGAAGTGAGATCTCTCAGGCACTATGTTGCACAAATGATTCAAAGAATTTCTAGCCTACCAAAACACCAGTAATATTAGCAATGAATAATACATTTTTTATGGCCAAGTTGGCATAGGCATAGGCATATGAAGCACCGATACGCCATTTTCGATACGTTCTCGATGATATAGGGTGTCAATTACCAAACAATACGTGCCCGATACGCATATCCGATATGTTGGAAAAAAAATTTTAAGGAGTATCGGTGCTCCGCATAGGCATAGCCATTGCCCAATATTCCCTTTTCTGCTGCAATAGAACTTTAAATAATTTTATTTCATCAATCATTATCTTTTAGCAGAAAAGTTTACAACATAAACATGAAGAGAAATTCCTTAAATGTAATAGAACCTCAGAACAAAATGAAAGGAAATTATGCTAGAGATAAATCCTTGACATTTAATAAGAAACTTACTTTCATCCCTTATCACCCCAGGGAGAGAGACACGAAACAGGTATGAGTCTTCACACTCTCCAATGTCCACAAGTCCTATTATTGGTCCTACCTGCCCCATAGCTGCACTTCCGGTCAATGCAAATCCACTCTTGGTAGCAGCCACAATGTCAGACCATTCCTTTTTTGTAGGGCGAGAAGGAAGGAATAACATAGCCGGACCAACTTTCTCAGGATCAGTCTTGTCTTCAGGCTGCAATGGAGCCATGTAACTACACATCATATTTGTACCATTACTCGGAACGCTATTGATAGGTGCCGGAACATGGACATGCTGCGGAGGATCCTGAAGCTCAGGAAAATCATCAGTGCTTCTTGCTTTCTGTAAAAGAGGAGAAGACTGGATAATAGGCATCTTTTGATTAGGCTCATCCTTCCCCACTGACATGTCATTTAGAACATTACCATCAAAAGAAGTATGCAATCTTGCAGCATCTCTGTCCAGATGCAAATCCTCCAGTCCAGTTAGCCTCTTGAACCTTTCAATCTCCTCTGGCTTCATGTAGGAGATTTCCGGATTGTTAACAAAAGCAATGTTCTCAACAATTTTAAATCGATTTTTGAACCGAGATTGAGGATGTAGCAAAGGAGGAAACAAATCAGGAAATTGAGGGTAATTGAAATTGGCAGCATCATCTTGTCCTTGGCCAGAAATACTACCTTGAAAGAATCGTTGCAAAATGGATAACTTGAGGGCAAGTGATCTATCAGCCTTCCTAAGTACAAAATAGTACACACGCTCCAATTCCACCACTTTCATGAAAGAACCAGTTAATTGATCCAATGTGTATGGAGGAAGTCCCTCAGCTACTCTTTGCAATAATGATTTTTTGATACTCTCCCCTTTGATATCGGGCCCAAAGTAGGTTCCCATAACAAAGTACAAGAGAAAACACTGATCATCATTAGGCATCCCACTTTTTACTTTATCAGATTGGCTTGCCTCAGCTGTCCCTTCCATTAGAGCCAAAGACATATCAAACAGAAACCTCCTGCAAGAAAATATGAGGGCTGGTTTCATTAAATGATATTAGTATTGTCATTTTTGGTTTATCACAGCTAAAAACACACATGCAAGTTTGTTCTAAACAATGAAAATGTAATGCAACAAAAATTTGATCCAAATAAGAGAAAATTTGTCAATGTGACAACAGGCAACTGATCATTTACACATGCAATGCAACTTTATCTCTGTCTTCTCCGATACTTATCCAACACACAGACATTCACCATAAGCAATGTGATGATAATTGTGTCATCAATAAACCCTTTCTCACCCTTTAAAAAGAAAAAAGAAAAAAAGAAAATCTTGTACAGAAATTCAAGAGATGGGAATTAGAGAAATTTAGTTTCTTGTATAATTCAAAACAAGGTAACATTAACATGCAGCCAAATATCAAAGGAACAGTGTAAGGAGACTCACCGGATTCCAATGCTGCCGAGTGATCACACAGTGGTAGATAGAGAAACTCTTTAACTCCTTTCAATGCTAATGCTTTGCCGTTCAGCTAGGGCTTGTGCTTAGGCTCCTACCGAATGCATGCTTATGAACCAAAAATCCAACCAATGCGGTGTAGCAAAAAAAAGGGAGTGTTTTTTTTTAATTGCCAAAAAAGAAAATTATGACAAGTTTTCGAAAATATTTAATTCGAGAGTTATTTTGACCGTTCCGTGTAATATTTTTATTTTTTATTTTTTTAATAAATATGGACCCTACACGGGATGTGTCTACCACATGATAAATTTTTAAGGGTTAATAGTTTCTCCCGTCGAAACTATTAAATCTCTCGCACAAACAAAAAATCCATCCATCATAAGAAAAAAAAGGAAAAATACTTTCTCATGTCATCGGAGAGTTATTTTCTTAGTGACCGTTCGATTTTCGTATAATATTTTTTTAATAATGTAATGGTGGGATGTATCTATAACATAAGAAGTTTTTTCATATAGAAAAAATCGAAACGGGTTAATAGTTTCTCCCGTTGAAACTATTAACTCTCTCGCACAAACAAAAAATCGATCCATCATATTAAAAAAAATTAATATTGACTGGATGAGCTTTTGTGTATGCAAGAAGGAATGATGAGTTTCTCCTGCAAATTCATTCCCCTTCTTTTAATTAACAAAATGATTTTTTAAAATTTCCTTAGGAAATATTTGCTGTGAAACAAAAGTAAAATAAAAATAAAAATACAGAGATAAGATAAAGACGTGAGAATATATTGAAACTTTGTACAAGAGGCTCACAAGATAAGTTACAATAGAATAAATGATCATAATCATTTCTTTAGTAATAATAATTTGGGATTAAATATCTAACGGTCATATTATTAAGAACAGCCAACGGTTATATTATTTATGACCCTATTTTATTTTTTTTCAAAATAATTCATATAATATTGTGTGTAATAAAATATCTAATCACTTGTATCTTCAAACTTTATCTTCAATTTGAGATTTCTCGTAAACCTCTTGTCATCATATCTTCACGGAGTCATTGGAAATGCTTTGATAATATATACATGGGTAAACAAAAATTTTATAACGTGATTTCTCAAAATTATGCATTTTAAATTTACATGATATAGTTTTTCATGTAATAATATCATACTATCATATTTATAATTTATGATATTTATAATTATTTTTTAAAATTTGGTTATAATTTTAATATGAAATATTTGTTTTAAAATAATGAAATTTGAGAATTTTACTTATCATTAGAAATGAATTATTTTGAATCAAATGTAATTTCGAAAAGAATAGATTATCACAAAAAGAAAAAGAAAATAGATTGAAGACAAAAGATAAAATAAAAAATAACACCAAATATGTCAGAAATTTACAAACACTAATTTTTTTTCTTCCATTTCTTTTATCCGTTATGAAAATGACAAAAAGTGAAAAATAAAAATAAAAAATAGAAAAATAAAAAATCATACATTTTAAATCATCTAGAATAAAATAGACTAAAAATAAAAGAAATAAAAATAGAGGAAAAACAATAAAATATGTCTAAATAAAAAAAGAAAAGAAAAGTCCAAGGAAAAAAGAAAAAAAAAAGACAAAATATATTAAAAACTTATAAGAGTAACAGAAAAAATAAAAGAAAAAAATGGAAAAAGTCTAAAGAAAAAAATGAAATAGACTAAAGAAACACAAAAAAGAAGAAGAAGAAATAACACCGAATATGTCTCAATAAAAAAGAAGAAAATAGATTACGAAAAAAAAATTAAAATTGATTGAAGAAAAAAGATAAAATTAAAAATAACACCAAATATGCCAGAAATTCACAAATATTACATTTTTTTTTCTTCCGTTTCTTTTAACCGTTATGAAAAAGACAAAAAGTGAATAAAAAATAAAAAATAGAAGAAATAAAAAATCATACATTTTTTTTTGATAAAAAAGTCATATATTTTAAATCAAAAAGAAGAAAATAGACTAAAAATAAAAGAAATTAAAATAGAGAAAAAACAATCAAATATGTCTAAATAAAAAAGAAAAGAAAAATCCCAGGAAAAAAAGAAAAATAAAGACAAAATATATTAAGAACTTATAACAGTAACAGAAAAAATAAAAGTAAAAAAAATGGAAATAGTCTAAAGAAAAAAAGGAAATAGACTGAAGAAACACAAAAAAGAAATAAGACCGAATATGTCTCAATAAAAAAGATGAAAATAGATTATCAAAAAAAAAAAATGATAGAAATAAGATCGAATATGTCTCAATAAAAAAGAAGAAAATAGATTATCAAAAAAAAATGAAAAATGATTGAAGACAAAAGATAAAATAAAAAATAACACCAAATATGTCAGAAATTTACGAACACTAATTTTTTTTCTTCCGTTTATTTTAACCGTTATGAAAAAGACAAAAAGTGAAAATAAAATTAAAAATAGAAGAAATAAAAAATCATACATTTTAAATCATAAAGAAGAAAATAGACTCGGGACTAAAAAGAAAAGAAAAAGTAAAAATAAAACCAATTATATTGAGAACATACAATTGTTATTTTTTTGTTTTATTTTTTATTCTATGTTTTTTTCTCTTCGGCATATTTTCTTCTAGTTGATTGAGACTTTTTTTTTTGGTAAACTGATTGAGACTTTTTATTTTATTTTAATCTTTTATGTCATGGTTATATATTTTTTTAAGATATTTAGTGTTATTTTTCTTCTATTTTTTGTTGTTCTTAATCGTTTTTCTTTGGTAAACTAATTTTTTTTACATAGACATATTTGATCTTTTTTATTTTTTACTTTTAATTTTTTTTTAAAATGTTGTAAGTTTTTAATACATTTGGTCTTTTTTTTTCATTGTTGTTATTAATTATTAGTCGATTTTTTTCATCTAAAAAGGATAAAATAGATAAATTAATTAAGTTTCTAATCGAGTTAAAGATAAATTTAATTGGAAAAAATCATAGTGTTAAGTGACTAAAAAAAATAGAGGATAAATGATTTAGAGTAAGGATATTCTAACTACTAAATATTTTCACTACTAACGTACTATCCATCACATCACCATTGGATCGAAGAGAGAGAATGTTAAAAAGTTTTTGAAGAGAGAGAAAATGTTAATCTAATGGTGATTAGATAGGTAGTAAGTTGGTAGTGAAAAATTTTGGTAGTAAGAATATCCCTCCTCAATAATTTAAACAAAATCATTGAATTTTTTTTCCTCCTAACTTTTCCCTTAAAAATAAGAAGAAGAAAAAAATGAAACTCAAGTAATAAGGAAGATATGATAGGATAACTTATCATATCCTACTTTTATGTCTTGTTTGGTGGGTCAATAGGATATGATTAGCTTATCCTATTGTCTCATTTTATCCTATCCAATACATGATTTCTTATCCTATGAGGGGAAGCTGGGTTAGGATTCAACAGGATAGGATATCACTATTGAATACCCAATATATTCCCACACTATCCAATATATTTATATTTAGGGAAAAACATCTATCCTTTCAAAGGATATAATCTTATATCATTTTAGATTCTAACCGTTGATTTCCGTCAATCGACGTTTATAATTTATTTGGTCAAACTTGTTAATTAATTAATAATTTACAATAAATTATAATCGTTGATGGACAGAAATCAACGATTAGGATCTAAAAGGATATAAGCTTATATCCTTTTAAATGACAGATGTTATTCCCTTATATTTATTGCATTATATTTTATTTTTTGTTTTTCTTTTCTCCTTCTATATAATCTTATCATATTGCTAATTAGGTGCTCATCAAACACAAGACATGATATGAGCTTATCAGTCTCATATCATATCATATCCTTATCAGCTCTATATCATATCCGATCATGTCCACCAAACTAAACGAGTGGATTGGATAAACAAAGTTTAGTGGGTTGCTTTTTCCAATCTTAACCACGGATGTCGAGAATTTCAGGATAAAATTATGGGGTTTGATTTTCTCATGTTGTGAATTCAATTCTCATGTTGTGACTCAACTAGTGGTGGGTCCCACATTTATTAAAAAGAGAAAAAGAAAAGAAAGATTTGCACGCAAATCGAATGGTCATAACATGAGAATTAAATTCTCATATAACATAAGAAAATATTTTCCCTAAAATTATTTGTTTGTTGAAAGTCAAAAAAATAAAGGGAAAACCAAAAATAATGTTACAGGAAATTTCGTTTTGCTCATGCACGATTGGTTTCTGTGCAATGTTTTTTATTTAATTTTTGGGAAAAGTAAATCTAATGTTGTAGAAAAATTTAAATCTCATGTCATAGATATTTCAAGTGTGGGATCCACTTATTTAAATGAATAAAAAACAAAAAAAATAATGACACATTTTTTTATGGTGTGTGTAGGAAAGATTTATTTTCTCATGTAACATGAGAAAAACAAACCCCTTAATTTTTTTTCTATTATTTAAAGGATCCCACAAGACCTTATTTCAATGACATGATAGGTGAATATTCCTGTTACAAGGATATTTGCAAAAAGCCCAAAAATAATAATAATAATAATTATTTTTACAACTTTGCTTTATCTAATTCTCCTGCAAGGCAACTTGGCTGTTTGATTGGGCTTGAACCTTTAAGTATTAAAGTCAAAAACAAAAACTATTTTAGTTATTTGAGGGCTTACAACTAAAAACTATTTAGTTAGTTCCTGTCCTAATGCTACAACACAAAGCTATGTTAATGAGTTTAAGAGCATCATTTAAACAACCGAACCATGACCAATTGTCTTTACAATCTTTTTATGCTTTACACTAAGGTGTGTTTGGTACCAAGTTTTTTTTTTAGTTTTCTTTTTTGTTTAATATGAAAAAACACCAAACTTTCCCTGATATTTTTTTCCTTCCAGAAAATAGCTTTTGTGTGTAATTTTATGTACGGTCCCCCGTCAATGGAATGCTATGGATTAGGTGGAATTTTTTGTTGTCTGAAAAGTAAAAAGTGACCAACGAAAGAATAGACCATATTACCCTTTGGTTTGTACGATTATTACCCTTTGATATTTGTATAATTTCTCAACACATGATATCACTTACAGAACTTTTTGAATCAGAATGAGATTAAAATAATCTCAAAATCCCATTAATATTTCATAATCAACCAAACACAAATTCAGTAAATTTAACTACAAAATCTTTGGGAAAATTTGAACCTCCCAAACACTTTTTTAGTCACATTTTCATATAACTCATTTTTCCTTCATATTCCAGATAATCAAGAATTTCAGGGAAACAAAAATTTCTCTTTTACCAAATGTCACCTAAGAGTGAGTGAGGTGTGTGATCGTGAAACCAACACAAACAAACAATTTTTTTTTTTTTGAAAAAATAAGCATGAAATCGTTTTTGATTTACCAACGGCTAAATTTTTTCACTTTTTAATCAAAAATGTTAAGTTTGAGCTTTTCCAACGTACCAAAACAAGAAAAAATAAAAAGATAAAATAAAATAAAAAAATTAAAAAGATAAAATTGAGCATGAAATCGTGTTTGAGCTTTACCAACGGCTAAACTTCTTGTTTTTTAACAAAAAAAAAATAAGGAGTTTTGACCGTAATAGTTTCTTTTTAAAAAATTTGACTAGATTAAGTTTCTGATCAAATTTATTACCGTAGTAATGCATAACGACGTGTTAGTGACACAACCGCGATAAGACATGGCTCAATAACAACCGTGTTACCCTCAAATTTTATCAAACCAAGACCATTTGAATCAGAACCACAATTATTGCACAAACACGCGGTATGATGTTTACCGTGTCTACTGTGCAGGTTGGAAATCGTGCTTGAAATTGGCACTCACAGTGCCGCGTCCGAAGTTGGTACTTTGAGATTGGAGTGCATGGAATGATTAGAGAATGGCATTCAGCAATAATCTTAACCATCCATTCAGATTTTATTTCAGGAATCATGCTTGATTATGCCTTCTTCTTTGTAACAATATTCATATTTTCTTGCACTAATATTATTACGATTTTTTTTTAATCAGATTGAAATAAAAAATTAAAATAGTTAGACAAAAATATAAAAGAGAAAAGAAATAGGAATTTTTTGGAAAGTTTTCGTAAAAAAAATCCATATATTATCTTTTAGAATGTTGAACAGCTTTGGGTGTTTGTAGTAGCAGTGTAGTGTATAGCTTTGGGAGAATATGAAAATTTAATGAAAAATACCATTATATGAAAGCTCCATGCTTGGCATGAACATATAGGCGGAGAGAGAAAGTAGGATAATCAATTATTTTGATCCTTAAAAAAACAGTGATGTCAGTCACGTTACTCTTTTACTTGTTAGCAACATTAGATTAGTTATTTAATAATTATTAATGTCATTATCTATATTTTGTAAAGAGTGGGACTTAAAAAATCATATTACTAATTTAATATTTTATATATCTAAATAATTAATTTAGTATATTATAAATAAAAGAATAACAATATTATATATATTTAAAGAACAAATTAACATCTAGTGTAATATTTTATAGGATATGAAAGTAGGAAACATTCAACAACAAAAAAAGATAAATTAATGACATTAATTTATCTTGTTTATTTTTTAATCTCTACATAAATCAAAGTAGCAAAATAACAAAATACAAGTTAATTAATCAAGAATTTTTTTTGGAGAAATTAATCATGAAGTTAAAAACATGTTTACATATTTATAAAAAAAATTATAATCATAAAGAAGTAGAAAAATGCAACCGGGCATTCTGCTCCAACCTCATATAATTCATATTTGATACAAGCTGTGATGCAAATTGATAGGTTAATTTATATATATTTCTCCATTGGGGTTAAATCTAATGGAGTTTGTAAAAATAAAATTTCCCTATCAATAACCTTTATAATCAAGCTATTATCCAATATAAAAAATGGTCAACATTCTGAAAGATAATATATGGATTTTTTTTTTTACGAAGACTTTCCTAAAAAAATTCCTATTTCTTTTCTCTTTTATATTTTTGTCTAACTATCTTAATTTTTTATTTCAATCTGATTAAAAAAAATCATAATAATATTAGTGCAAGAAAATATGAATATTGTTATAAAGAAGAAGGCATAATGAAGCATGATTCCTGAAATAAATTCTGAATGGATGGTTAAGATTATTGCTGAATGTCATTCTCTAATCATTCCATCCACTCCAATCTCAAAGTCCCAATTTTGGATGCGGCACTATGAATGCCAATTTCAAGCACGATTTCCAACGTGCACAGTAGACGCTGTACACATCCTATCGCTTTTTTGTGCAATAATTGTTGCTCTGGTTCATATGGTCTTGTTTGATAAAATTGACCGTAACACGATTGTTTGTCGTGTTTTATCGCGATGGTGTCAGTACCACCTCATTATACATTTTAGAGGATGGATATTTTTATTATTAAAATTTTCTATCACTACCTATCTAATCATCGTCAAACTTTAAAAAAAAAACTACTACTGTCAAAATCCCAAGAATTAAGTTTGAGGTTTAAGCACCAAAACAAGCAAAAAAATAAAGTACAAAATATAGAGGTAGGATAGTTTAGAAATTTTATTTTCCTTTTACAATATAATTTTTACTAAAATATCCTATATTATTTTTTGTTCAAACCTCAAATCAATATTGTTTTGGATTAGAAGAGATAATTTTATAATGCTATCTAAATAAGTAATTATATTTAAAGATGTTAATCCTTATATTTAATAAAGTAAAATACAAAAAGTATTTTTAAACCTTCCACCGGCCCATCACCTATAATGCTATTGCTATCACCTGTTATCATCACCACATCACCACAGTCATTGCATTATCATGTAGCTTGCAAGACAAAATTTATATATCATCACTAGATGTTAAAAAATATATATGAACATAAGATTGTTTCTTCACATCTCAGTCATTAATTTTTGTATATTCAATGGTTATAATTTTTTTAGGATTAATAATTAATTAATAGATATAACTCAATAAACAATAATTGTCAAATGCAAGAAAATTAATGACAAGATAAAGAATAAGACTTTTTAACCTTACAACAAAGTCAAAAAATCGTTCCCCATTTCTCTATACATGTGTGTGTGAAAGAAAAAAAAACTCAATCTAATAATAAATTAATAATATAATTATTTAATAAAAAATTATTTAACGATATAAGGGTAATTTTGACTAACTCGTGCAAATTTTAGACTATTAAGTTGATGGATGCTTAAGGAAAAACACACCTAGAATGAGTTGGGTAACTTGTGTACGTTATGTTATTTATGGTCTACCTGAGTGTTAATAATTTGATATCCCTTAGTTGGGATTTTTTATATTTAAAATAAAATTGTGCTCTTGATTGAAAAACGCTAATGTAAACAAATATTTTTAATGTATAAATATAATAATCCACCGGTAGTAGTTGTGGATTTAATGTTGAAGAATAATTAGAAATAAAAGAAATAAAGTTGACAGTTAAGGGATAAAAATGCCGGTAAACAAAGTCACCGGAAAAGTGCAATTAAAGTTAAAAATATGACTAGAAAAATATTATAGTCCATTGGGTAAAGTTTGATAATAAATGGAGGTGTGTAGGTAGATAAACCTTTATTCAATTGAATTTAACGTGACCTATATAAGTGAAATTTCTATAAAAAAAAATATAGAACCCCATCTTTTTCTTCTTCTCGGACAGACACGTGGCCTTGGTGTGCTTCTAGGGCTAGGAATTCATTTCTTCTACAAGTCATTTCCACACCGTGTGCATTTCATAAAAATCGTGGTGCAACCTCTTGTGGTAAAAACCCAAGCCTCCTTTCTTCTTGGGAACCATTGTATCAAGAGATCTTCCTCCCCCAAGGTGATGGTTACTGTTCATCAAGAAGAAAAAAGCCATTGTTTCCTTGGTTGAAGGATTGAAAGGTTGATATTGTGGGTCTAGGAGCCTATTCATGTGAGGGAGAGAAGAGAATGGGTTTTTGAAAATCAAATCTTCGAAGGATCATAAGGGAATGGGTTATCTCTTTTTCATTTTTCGATTTGTGTCATTTTCAACAATGGTTAGTTAGTAATGTAGTGGGATAGACCTATTAGAGTAATTCTATTTATTTTTTAATTAAACAAGCTCCAGCTGCGTCAAATCCTTGATAAATTGTGTTTTTCACTTAATTACTTTCTAAATTATGAATGAATTCATCACTTTCTATACCCTCCGTGGACGAACCTGGCAGAGAAACCCTTAGATTTTTGAAGCATTGGATTCTCACCAACGTTTGCGTAACTCAAGTCGACATTCTCGCTTTCGCTTCGTCCACCACTGCTCTCGCGGGTTCAGATTTTTCTGGATTAGTATTACAGAAATAATTGGTATTGCACATAGATTATTATAGAAAGAACTATGTGTATCGTTTGCAAATTATTATCATAATAATCTATGCACAACACGATATCAATTTTTTCCATAATATTTAATCAATACTAATCATGATACGCAGTTTCAATCCATAACATGTTTTATTGACAAGCTAAAATGAATTTGATGTTTTTTCCTGCATGAACCATTGTTCCTTTTATTTCTGATATTGCCAATGTTTTGTGGCTTGCAGATTATAGATGCACTATTGAATGGTCAGGACTCGGGAAGGTCCTTAAAGTTAATGATTAGAAAGTATAGCTGATCTTAACATATGTAATTGAAGTACTAAAAAAACTTGTCCCATTTGATTAAGCAGGATAAAATGGTGTTTTCTCTGTTTAAATTCTCGGAATGCGCTAATATTCTCATGGGTGTAAAGATTTTTTAATTGGAATTTGGTTTCTTTATCAATGGAATATCTTATGCACTCGAATTTAAGCTGCCTTTTGTCTTTTTGTTCTCATATGCCCCCTCATTATAATAATTGCAGTTCTATGTTCCCTTTTGTATGAACATTGTGAATTGTGCCACATACAATTTACAATATAAAGTTATGCTAGAGCTCTTGTGAACAAGTTTTGCAATACATGCACCCCATAGAGCTCATGTGTACAGTTTTTGTAATACATACACGCTATGTCCTATCGTCATCTGATTGCATTACACACAAAATATATGGCTACCTAAAGGTAGCGTGAAAGAAGTGCTATTCAGTTGCTAAAAGGTTTTTATTTTTTTAAAAGGGGTAGGAATACAATCTTTGAATTGAGTGATGATGGTCATCTCTAGAAAGTGGTAAACTGAGAAAATGTCAAAAGTCAATTTTGGAACTATTGATTATAAAAAAAACTCAACGTTTCCCGTTACCTAGTTCACCCTTGGAATCATGCCTACCCAAAATGATTTTAAGGAAGGTTGAATGATCCCTGATGACCAAGATTAATGGAAAGTGACAAGTGAAAATTATATTAGCAAATTTTAACTTAAACAAATACTTAAGTGGAAAAGCTCCCACACATTGATTGATCGTCCCATTCAACTACAGGTAATAACTGTGAATGATAGGTTTCAGTGCCTAAGTGGTGCTTAGAAAACACACAAAAAAATGAAAAATATCTATAGTAGGAAAATTACCAAAATAAATGAAGAAAAGTTGTGCGTTGAAGTAATGTCTATGGACCTGCCAGACATCAAATTGCTCATCTCAAAATAATTTGATATATTCATCTGCTGAGCATTCTTGCACATGTCCCATAAATTGGGTTAACTAATCATGCCTTGGCCACCTCGACATGAAAGGAATGTCAAAGAACAAGTATATCATTAAATCTCAAAATAAATAAAATAAAGATAGGCACAACACTGGATATTGTCACTCAAAATCACATCTACGACATCCTTGGTGACTGGAAGAACAAAAGAAAGGATTCCAATGGGGCAGAACTTTTCCATCATGTATGTTTCCATTTCATGACAACTCCTTCAAGAATCCCATCAATGCCAAAATTACCTGAAAACTCATGTGGATCAACAGGGCCAGGAAGCTGAAATGTGATGGAAAAATGGCCTGGGGGGCAAAGGTTGTGAGTTTGCATTTCAAATACCTGAGAGTACCTGGATACTGTCTTCTCTCCTGTTGTAGTTACTCCACCTATCAATACTTTACCATTGTGGTCAACATCGCAGCTGAATTCCCCTGCAGTTATAAATCCAAGGTATATTGGTTATCTGAAGTGAGATCTCTGAGGCACTATGTTGCACAAATTATTCAAAGAATTTCTAGCCTACCAAAACACCAGTAATATTAGCAATGAATAATACATTTTTTATGGCCAAGTTGGCATAGGCATAGGCATATGAAGCACCGATACGCCATTTTCGATACGTTCTCGATGATATAGGATGTCAATTACCAAACAATACGTGCCCGATACGCATATCCGATACGTTGGAAATTTTTTTTTAAGGAGTATCGGTGCTCCGCATAGGCATAGCCATTGCCCAATATTCCCTTTTCTGCTGCAATAGAACTTTAAATAATTTTATTTCATCAATCATTATCTTTTAGCAGAAAAGTTTACAACATAAACATGAAGAGAAATTCCTTAAATGTAATAGAACCTCAGAACAAAATGAAAGGAAATTATGCTAGAGATAAATCCTTGACATTTAATAAGAAACTTACTTTCATCCCTTATCACCCCAGGGAGAGAGACACGAAACAGGTATGAGTCTTCACACTCTCCAATGTCCACAAGTCCTATTATTGGTCCTACCTGCCCCATAGCTGCACTTCCGGTCAATGCAAACCCACTCTTGGTAGCAGCCACAATGTCAGACCATTCCTTTTTTGTAGGGCGAGAAGGAAGGAATAACATAGCCGGACCAACTTTCTCAGGATCAGTCTTGTCTTCAGGATGCAATGGAGCCATGTAACTACACATCATATTTGTACCATTACTCGGCACGCTATTGATAGGTGCCGGAACATGGACATGCTGCAGAGGATCCTGAAGCTCAGGAAAATCATCAGTGCTTCTTGCTTTCTGTAAAAGAGGAGAAGACTGGACAATAGGCATCTTTCGATTAGGCTCATCCTTCCCCACTGACATGTCATTTAGAACATTACCATCAAAAGAAGTATGCAATCTTGCAACATCTCTGTCCAGATGCAAACCCTCCAGTCCAGTTAGCCTCTTGAACCTTTCAATCTCCTCTGGCTTCATGTAGGAGATTTCCGGGTTGTTAACAAAAGTAATGTTCTCAACAATTTTAAATCGATTTTTGAACCGAGATTGAGGATGTAGCAAAGGAGGAAACAAATCAGGAAACTGAGGGTAATTGAAATTGGCAGCACCATCTTGTCCTTGGCCAGAAATACTACCTTGAAAGAATCGTTGCAAAATGGATAACTTGAGGGCAAGTGATCTATCAGCCTTCCTGAGTACAAAATAGTACACACGTTCCAATTCCACCACTTTTATGAAAGAACCAGTTAATTGATCCAATGTGTATGGAGGAAGTCCCTCAGCTACTCTTTGCAACAATGATTTTTTGGAACTCTCCCCTTTGATATCAGGCCCAAAGTAGGTTCCCATAACAAAGTACAAGAGAAAACACTGATCATCATTAGGCATCCCACTTAATACTTTATCAGATTGGCTTGCCTGAGCTGTCCCTTCCATTAGAGCCAAAGACATATCAAACAGAAACCTTCTGCAAGAAAATATGAGCGCCGGTTTCATTAAGAGATATTTCTATTGTCATTGTTGGTTTATCAGGGCTAAAAACACACATGCAAGTTTGTTCTAAACAATGAAAATGTAATGCAACAAAAATTTGATCCAAATAAGAGAAAATTTGTCAATGTGACAACAGGCAACTGATCATTTACACATGCAATGCAACTTTATCTCTGTCTTCTCCAATACTTATACAACACAGACATTCACCATAAGCAATATGATGATAATTGTGTCATCAATAAACCCTTTCTCAGCCTTTAAAAAGAAAAAATAAAAAAAGAAAAACTTGTACAGAAATTCTAGAGATGGGAATTAGAGAAATTTAGTTTCTTGTATAATTCAAAACAAGGTAACATTAACATGCAGCCAAATATCAAAGGAACAGTGTAAGGAGACTCACCGGATTCCAATGCTGCCGAGTGATCACACAGTGGTAGATAGAGAAACTCTTTAACTCCTTTCAATGCTAATGCTTTGTGGTTCAGCTAGGGCTTGTGCTTAGGCTCCTACGGAATGCATGCGTATGAACCAAAAATCCAACCAATACGGTGTAGCAAAGAGGGAGTGCTTTTTTTTAATTGCCAAATAAGAAGATTATGACAAGTTTGGAAAAATATTTTCTCATGTTAGGGAAATTATTTTTTTTATTAATGACCGTTCGATTTTTATGTAATATTTTTTTTATAAATGTGTTTATAACGTAAGAAATTTTTTTTCTTATCGAAAAAATCGAAACCCTTGTAAGGGTTAATAGTTTCTCCCGCTTTCTCGCACAAACAAACAATCGATCCATCATATTAAAAAAATAAAATAAAAGTTGACAGTATGCTCTTTTATGTATGCAAGAGGGAATGATCAGTTTCTCCTGCAAATTCGTTCCCTTCTTTTAATTAACAAAATGATTTTTTAAAATTTCCTTAGAAAATATTTGTTGTGAAACTAAAGTAATTAGTACAAAAAATACAGAGATAAGAGAAAGACGTGAGAATATATTCTTCTCTTGCATATTAAAACTTTGTACATGAGGCTCACAAGATAAGTTACAATAGAATAAATGATCATAATCACTTCTTTAATGATAATAATTTGGAATTAAATATCTAACGGTCATATTATTAAGAACAGCCAACGGTCATATTATTTATGACCATATTTTATTTTTTTTCAAAATAATTCATATATTAGTTTTTCTTCAATTAAATTTACTTAGGCACTTAAAAATATTTTATTAGTATTTTCTATGTGCAGTTTCAAAAAAATAAAAAAAATTAATAAAGATACCGGCTAAGTTTTTGATTTTGGACATGAGCCTAAAATATTCAACCTTGCCTTCCTTAGGTAAAACTCTCCAATTTAGCATGAGGAATTCTTTTTTTTTTTTGTTCATATTAATTTTTGACAACGCAAACATCACGTAAAAGAATATGAGTTGCCCAAACACAAAAATTATATGTCGTATCAATGGTTCAAATCACAAGTTGTTGTTGGTTTTAACGTGTCCAATAGACAATTATTTAGTCACATGAACACCTTTTTTTGTTTAATATTTCATGATTAATTTGATTTAAGTATTTTTTATTTTTATCATATTTTGTCTCGTCTTATATTAATGGTTAATATGTGTTTAAAGAAATTACAAAAAAAAAATGTGTGTTTAAAGATAAAGATCACAGGGATCAAACAAGTGTTCACTCGAGGATCTAAGATTTATGGAGATCATGATTTTAAAGACTCAAGTGCACTATATATCTATGGCTTGAAGCTTGTTCCTAGTCTTGAATCACCAATAAGACATTGGAGATCTCGATAAGACTAGCACGATGTCATTACTTATATGGAGATACAATGTTGAGACTTTTAGAAATTTTATTTTATGGGCAATATTAATTAATTAGATTTTTATTTAAAATTAATTGGGTTAATGAATATTTCAATATGAATATTGTAACTAAGCCCATTATGATCACATTTGATTGGGCTTCTGACATATGTTGTTATTAGGCCTAGTTGAGCAGCAATGTAAATTTTAGTGTGATCCTGATTTTCCATGATGGGTGGAGCCAATGGGCACAGATTTTTCGCTGAGGTTGCACATGACATATCACCGTTCATATATATACCTTATAGATAACCTTCATCGTGATATAATATATTTTTTTTACAGTTTGAATGACGTATAACAATAGATATCGAGTTATTATATTGTTATTATATTCGGATAACAATAGATATCGAATTATTATATTGTTATTATATTTGGTACAGGGATGTTATATTTGGTATATTGTTAATGTTCATATACCTTCTATCCACAGTATCGGTTCGGGATGTTACATATAATATTGTTATTATATTTGGTATATATATTTTATAATATATATATATATATATATATATATATATATATGAAAAATATTTTTCAAGCAAAGAGGGAGTGTGCTTTGTCGTTCAGCTAGGACTTGTGCTTAGGCTCCTACGGAATGCATGCTTATGAACCAAAAATCCAACCAATAAGGTGTAGCAAAGAGGGAGTGCTTTTTTTTTTTAATTGCCAAATAAGAAAATTATGAGAAGTTTTCATTTAGGGAAACATTTTCTTGAGAGTTGTTTTTTCTTAGTTGTGACCGTTCAAATTTCGTACAATATTTTTTTAATAGACGTAGATTTCACACGGGATGTGTATACGACATGAGAACGAAACCCTTTTAAGGGTTAATAGCTTCTCCTGTTGAAACTATTAACTCTCTCACACAAACGAAAATTCGATCCATCATATTTAAAAAAAGGAGTTAATTTTCTCATTTTACATGAGAAAATTATCTCATGTTACACTCACAATATTTGAATGGGGTCCACAAAAAGATGAGAAGATAAAAAAATCAAAATGGAACTCACTCATGTATTGTGAGTGTAGCATGAGATAATTTTATCATATACGATGAAAAAACTATTTCCCTTAAAAAAAAGAGAAATTTGACAGGATGCTCTTTTTTGTATGCAAGAGGGAATGATGAGTTTCTCCTGCAAATTCATTCCCCTTCTTTTAATTAACAAAATGATTTTTTAAAATTTCCTTAGGAAATTTTTGTTGTGAAACAAAAGTAACTAGTAAAAATAAAATAAAGATGAAGGATATTCTTACTACCAAAATTTTCTACTACTAACTTACTACCTATCTAATCACCATTGAATCAAAGAGAAAATGTTAAAAAAATTTTGAAAAAAGAGAAAATATTGATCCAATGGTGATCAAAGAGAGAGAAAATTTTGGTAATAAGAATATCCCTCCTCTAAAATAAAATACAGAGATAAGAGAAAGACGTGAGAATATATTCTTCATGCATATTGAAACTTTGTACACGAGGCTCACAAAACAAGGTACAATAGAATAAATGATCATAATCACATCTTTAGTAATAATAATGTGGGATTAAATATCTAACGGTCATATTATTAAGAACAACCAACGGCCATATTATTTATGACTATATTTTATTTTTTTTCAAAATAATTCATATAACATTGTGCGTGATTTTTTTTTTTTTCAAACTCTATCTTCAATTTGAGATTTCTTATAAATCTTTTATCATCAGGTCTTCACGAGTCATTGGAAATGCTTTGATAATATATGCATGGGTAAACAAATATTTTATAACGTAATTTTTTAAAATTATGTATTTTAAATTTACATGATATAGTTTTTCATGTAATATTATCATACTATCATATTTATAATTTATGATATTTATAATTATTTTTTAAAATTTGGTTATAATGTTAATATGAAATATTTGTTTTAAAATAATGAAATTTGAGAATTTTACTTATCATTAGAAATGAATTATTTTAAATCAAATGTAATTTCGTAAAGAATAGATTATAAAAAAAAAATAGATTGAAGACAAAAGATAAAATAAAAAGTAAAACCAAATATGTCAGAAATTTACAAGCACTAATTTTTTTTCTTCCATTTCTTTTATCCGTTATGAAAACGACAAAAAGTGAAAAAAATAAAAAATAAAAAATCATACATTTTAAATCATCAAGAATAAAATAGACTAAAAATAAAAGAAATAAAAATAGAGGAAAAACAATCAAATGTCTAAATAAAAAAGAAAAGAATAGTCCAAGGAAAAAAGAAAAAAGAAAAAATACAACATATTTAAAAACTTATAAGAGTAACAGAAAAAATAAAAGTAAAAATAATGGAAAAAGTCTAAAGAAAAAAAGGAAATAGACTAAAGAAACACAAAAAAGACGAAGAAGAACCGAATATGTCTCAATAAAAAAGAAGAAAATAGATTACGAAAAAAAAATTTAAAATTGATTGAAGAAAAAAGATAAAATTAAAAATAACACCAAATATGTCAGAAATTTACAAACACTAATTTTTTTCTACCATTTCTTTTAACCGTTATGAAAAAGACAAAAAGTGAAAAAAAATAAAAAAATAGAAGAAATAAAAAATTATACATTTTTTTTTTGATAAAAAAGTCATATATTTTAAATCAAAAAGAAGAAAATAGACTAAAAATAAAAATAGAGAAAAAACAATCGAATATGTCTAAATAAAAAAGAAAAGAATAGTCCCAGGAAAAAAAGAAAAAGAAAGACAAAATATATTAAAAACTTATAACAGTAACAGAAAAAATAAAAGTAAAAAAATTGGAAATAGTCTAAAGAAAAAAAGGAAATAGACTGAAGAAACACAAAAAAAGAAATAAGTCCGAATATGTCTCAATAAAAAAGATGAAAATAGATTATCAAAAAAAAATTTTTTTTTATAGAAATAAGATCGAATATGTCTCAATAAAAAAAAGGAGAAAATAGATTATAAAAAAAATGAAAATGAAAATTGATTGAAGACAAAAGATAAAATAAAAAATAACACCAAATATGTGTCGGAAATTTACGAACACTAGTTTTTTTTCTTCCATTTCTTTTAACCGTTATGAAAAAGACGAAAAGTGAAAATAAAAATAAAAATAGACGAAAGAAAAAATCATACATTTTAAATCAAAAAGAAGAAAATAGACTCAGGACTAAAAAGAAAATAAAAAGTAAAAATAAAACCAATTATATTGAGAACTTACAATTGTTATTTTTTTGTTTTATTTTTTATTCTATGTTTTTTTGTCCTTGGCATATTTTCTACTAGTTGATTTAGAATTTTTTTTTTTTGGTAAGCTGATTGAGACTTTTTATTTTATTTTAATCTTTTATGTCATGGTTATATATATTTTTAACATATTTAGTGTTATTTTTCTTCTATTTTTTTGTTGTTCTTAATTCTTTTTCTTTGGTAAACTAATTTTTTTTTATATAGACATATTTGATCTTTTTTATTTTTTACTTTAATTTTTTTTAAAATGTCGTAAGTTTTTAATACATTTGGTCTTTTTTTTTTCATTGTTGTTATTAATTATTAGTCGATGAGCCAATGAAAAGACGAAAAGTGAGTACGTTATTCTTTTCATTTGGTCTTTTTTTTTTTTCATTTGTAACTTGTTATTTTTTTTAATACATTGGGTAACTTGTGTACGTTATGTTATTTATGGTCTACTTGAGTGTTAATAATTTGATATCCCTTAGTTGGGATTTTTTATATTTAAAATAAAATTGTGCTCTTGATTGAAAAACGCTAATGTAAATAAATATTTTTAATGTATAAATATAATAATCTTCATTAGTAGTAGTACTTGTGGATTTAATGTTGAAGAATGATTAGAAGTAAAAGAAATAAAGTTGACAGTTAAGGACTAAAAATGCCTGTAAACAAAGTCACCCGAAAAGTGAAAGTAAAGTTAAAAATATGATTAGAAAAATATTTTAGTCAATTGGGTAAAGTTTGGTAATAAATTTTCATAAAAAAAAAAGTTTGGTAATAAATGGAGGTATGTAGGTAGATAAACCTTTACTCAGTTGAATTTAACGTGACCTGTATAAGTGAAATTTCTAAAAAAAATAAATATAGAACCCCATCTTCTTCTTCCTCTGGGACAGACCCGTGGCCTTGGTGTGCTTCTAGGGCTAGGAATTCATTTCTTCTACAAGCCATTTCCACACCATGTGCATTTCATAAAAATTGTAGTGCAACCTCTTGTGATAAAAACCCAAGCCTCCTTTCTTCTTGGGAACCATTGTATCAAGAGATTTTCCTCCCCCAAGGTGACAGTTACTCTTCATCAATGAAGAAAAAAAGCCATTGTTTCCTTGGTTGAAGGCTTGAAAGATTGACATTGTGGGTCTAGGAGCCTATTCATGTGAGGGAGAGAAGAGAATGGGTTTTTGAAAATCAAATCTTCTAAGGATTATAACTCGAGCTAGAGTTAATGAAATTCACCCGTTCCAAAACCAAAGTTGAAGTGTGCAACGTGAGGAACACATATACGGTAAGAAAACTCCATTTTGATTGAGTTCTTATTGTAGATCTGGATGAATAGTAACTTGGATGAATATTGAATATATGGAATTTTGTGGGAATTTGTTGAACAAAGAATCACCCACTCATGGCCTAATATGATTAAGTAAAAAGGAAGTAAACAATAAAATGTGTGTCTTGTAAACAAGGGACGTGACCCGTGGTTGAGGCGTTTGGACGGACCAGATTTTGAGTAGCTGTAGGCTACTGCTATTTTGGAGTGCTTTTATGTTATTTAGTATTTCAATATTTTGTGGATCAAGATGTCTGATCCTTTACTTCGTATATGGCCTGTATATGTTTTGTATATGTCTTTCAGTTTGATGCATGTACATTTGGGTATTCAGGCATGTTGATATGACTATGTAGTATTCAGTTATGTTTACGTATTGGATTGCATGCTTCGGGGGCTTGACATTGTTGATCAAGTTACTCTTTTGGTTAGATTTCTAGAAATTGTCTGTTGTCTGGAAATCCAAGTTAATGACCTTCTTTACAAAGTATCTTTGTTTAATTATATTAGCTCTCTCCAGTGAATCTGGATATCATCATAGACAAAAATATAAATGGCATCTACTCAGAAGAAAATCTGGACATAGGGTGGCTTCTCATGAGACTGTTCCAGATACTTGAGGAAAAATAGATTCTTAGTCAATCTAGCACACTGAAAGAAGCTAAAGAGAGCAATAGACAATTCATTAAAAATGTGGAGAGAGAACTTGAAGAAAATGAAGCAGAAAAGAATGCTGTGGCAGAAAAGCTCAGATCAATCCATGCTAAAGAGACTGTTTGCAAGGAGACACTAACTAAAGCAAGGGATGAAGTACAACAATAGCTGCAACTATTGCAGATGCCAAATCTAAAGTGAGGCGCTTTCACAAGTGTCTCCTTGCAACACACACACAGACACGAGCTATAATCCTGACTCCTGCAATATATATCTGCCTCCATCACACATTCGTCAGTGAGTATATACACACGAGCTATAATCCTGACTCCTGCAATATATATCTGCCTCCATCACACATTCATTAGTGAGTATGAAAAAGTATATTTATATGCCACCTGAAATACCACAAATTCAGCTCCAAATTGAGTACTGTTGTCTATGAAGCACCGACACTTCAAAAATCCTAACGTGCAGTGTCCGACATTCACCGACACTTTCGGGCACTCGTTGCAAAGACTCAAAAAAGATTTAAAGATTACGTTGTGTTGCATTTTGAATTCCATTTACTAGATTAGTTAGATTATGATTATGATTTTACCGAGTTTAATATAAATATTTGAGATGTATTATGTTTCTTTGCAAAATTGATAGGTATTATAAGTTTAACTTTATTTTTTTGTTAAATTATTGAATACTAAATATGATATACACTACATAAATTAAAAATATTATATAATATCAAAACGTGTCCTAACATGTCGAAATTTAACATTTTTTAGAATTAGTGTGTCGGAGTGTCGTGTCGTATCTCGTGTCCCGTGTCAGTGTCGGTGCAACATAGACTCTTGTAGATAAATAAATGGAAACTGATAGTCTTAGCATACATTTTAAAAATGAAAAACACAATCAACTAAGAACAGTCATAAAGGACAACTCAGTTAACAATCCTAAAATCATTACCATGGAGAAAGCAGAGATGGTGAGATGAAATGGCTTAAAGCAAACCATCTACCAGTGAGCACTTGTGAAAGCACCTCACTTTAGATTTGGCATCTGCAATAGTTGCAGCTATTGCTGTACTCTCATCCCTTGCTTTAGCCAATGTCTCCTTGCAAACAATCTCTTTAGCATGGATTGATCTGAGCTTTTCTGCCACAACATTCTTTTCTGCTTCATTTTTTTCTAGTTCTCTCTCCACATTTTTAATGAATTGTCTATTGCTCTCTTTAGGTTCTTTCAGTGTGCTAGACTGAGTACTAAGAATCTGTTTTGCCTCAAGTATCTGAAACAGTCTCACGTGAAGCCACCCTATGTCCACTTTCATATTTTTCATTTCATTCACAAGAGCAATCATATCTTGCAGGTCATCTTCTTTGATTTTACCAAGTTCCTCGTCTTGCAATTCTGAGAAGATATCACATATTATCTCCAACAACATTGAACGGTATTTCATTGTTGGTATGGTACAATTCTTAGCAATATCTCCATGCTTATCGAGGATTTTTTTTAGTAGGGGTATGGATTCTGGCTTCACTTGGTATGCATCAACTGTGCCTATTGGCAAGCTCTGTCCAACAGAATTAACCTCATCTTCATTATCATCACACATCTTGACCATTTCAATTAGATTGAGGCTGAAAGATCGGGATGGACGTTCAGCCATTGAAATAGACTTGTTATGATTATTATTTGCTCTTGATGCTTGAATATTAGGCCCTTCCATTTGATCTAAGTGATTTGGCACTGACATTTCAGCCTCACTTGCCTCCTTCATTTCTGGTATATCCACTTGTGTCATGTTGGAACTATCAGCATGTATAACAGAACCTGTTGGAGCTTGATATGCCTGCACAATCTTTTTAATGGTAGACATCTGATGAATGTTGGTAGAAGTGCACTCAAATGCAAAACAAAAAAATTAAAAAAAACTGAAGATAATCTAGAGGTTACTTATGAGAAATACAATTCTGTCATCTAAAGAATCATGTATGTGCGTGTGTTAAATGCATCATTTTAATATATTTATAGTGCAATCATAAACTAAAGACAGAAGAAATATGGTAAAATAAGAATAAATATATGAGTATCCATCTCAAATGCGAAAAGATATTCTGTGGGGCTGGACCACGGAGGTCCTTTCCAAAAATAGAAAAAAAAAAGACGGAATGGGAAAAACTCAAAAAGAGAGGAATAGAAATGAAAGTAAAATTTCTATTTATAGAAAAAGACCACTGAATAAGTTTTTTCAACAGGTAAAATAAGAATAAATATATGAGTATCCATCTCAAATGCATAAATAACTACTTAAAATTTGAAGCGTAGAACCAACTCTAATCTTGTACATTTTCATGGCTGCTCCCCGTCAAACTTTTACTTGGGTTATTAGGCGCTAATATGACCAGTTTTATTTTTTTTCAAAAGCTTTAAAACCACAACTAATATTTTAGGATTTATCATTTATCATTTAATATGTGTCACAAGAGAAAAGAGATACCCACAACATTTTGTGAGAGAGCCTCACAAAAATAAAAATTCCGGCACGTAAAACGAATCTCTATAACATAATATGATATCACTTTTGTGTCCTATAACTCTTATAAAACCCAATATTTTAATATAAAATGTAGACAATGTGAAGTGGCAAGTTCTGAAAATTAAACCTTTACAACGATAGTCTTTTATAACACGTTTACTTGCCTTGTTGATGATGTTAGTAGGTGAATCAGAGCGGGAAGAAGAGCCCATAACATCAACCAGCTTCCCTTTGTTCTTTGTTGTTCCTTCTCCTTCTTCATGCTTCTTTAGTCTCAATGATCTCCTTCTGGGTGGCATGGTAATATAGAAGCAATTTTTTTTTTTTTTTTTTTTTTTTTGCAACTTAGAATGCAAGTTTTCAACCAGGAAGACTCAGCAGTGATACAAATGACTTAGATGCAACCTTCTATTTCTTTAAGCTTCAAATGTGCTTCTTCGAACCTTTCCTGTCACTATCTGGTCAAAAGAAAGGACCGTACTAGCAGTAGCAGATATGCAAAACAAAAGAAAGGATCGTTACAAGCAGTAGCAGATATGCAATGCAAAAGAAAGGACAGTACTAGCAGACAACGCATCTTCCACCTCAAACAGTACATCTTCAAAATCATTTATTATTTCTCAACACAACAAAGCTCAATCTCAATAGCATAAGAAAGAATAATTAATTAATTAATCAGTGCTCATATTAATTATAGGGAAAACACTTCTTTTCACATAAAAAATGTATTCTTATGCTATAGATACAGAATTATTTTTTGTTTTTATTTAAAAAATGATGGGTCCCGTTATGGTTTGGTGTATGTGGGAGGAGAAGATTTTTTGCGGAGCGGGGACCATAGTGGTCACTCCCAAAAAAAAAAAAAGAGACAAATGAGAAAAAAATAAAAGAGAAAAAGATAAAAGTGAAAGAAAAATTTTCATTTATAAAAAATAGACTGCTGAATAAATTATGAATCTAGAGCATCTTAAATTTTTTTCTGCCGCGGGAGAAGAGAAATCATTGGCGTGGCAGTAGAGCTCAAACCCCATTAATTATATACCGAAAAGAAGTGGGAATGTGATGTGATAGAACATTAGGGGGGAAATTTTCTACGGGAGGATTTTTTCTTTTATCAGGAAAATATATTTATTAGAAATGTGGTAAAAAAATAATTTGGTAGGAAAGTTAAAAAATAAATTATTTGATAGGTTAAAATATTATTAGAAAATTTGGGTTAAATTTAATGATTCTATGTTTGATTGAGAATAAAATATTGATAGAAAAATGAGTCGAAAATACAAAATAACCCTTTTTGAATCTTTATCTAACTCTACACATGGCACTGCTCCTAATTAACTTTTTCTTTCTTTTGGGGTAAAGATATATGAATCATACTCACCGATGTAAATTAAGGATATTTTAATTACTAAAAATTCTTACTACTAAATTACTATCTATCACATCATCATTGGATCAAAGAGAGAATGTTAAAAAAAATTTTTGAAGAGAGAGAAAATGTTAATATAATGATGATTAGATAGGTAGTAAATTAATAATGAAAAACTTTGGTAGTGAGAATATCCCTCCTCGTTACTCTTATGCACACTAACAAACTTTATGTTTTGAAAAAGGAAAACCAAAGTTACTCTGAATAGCCCAAATTCAAATGATATATGATTTGTAAAACTTGATTTTGTGCTAAATTTTTACATGAGGATAAGGGCATTTCCATCTGACCCTGACATTCATTTTTTCACTTTCCTTGCCATTTGCAAATATCACCTCCAAGGTGATATTTTCAAACAGTGATTTTTGCATCACTTTACACACAAGTTGAATTGCATGGGGAAAATGGTTGCCTAGTATTTTTTTTCCCCTAAACTTCTATCAAAGATGTAATTAAATACCCACTCTCATTTATCCATCCATCCCACAAACCACCTACCAAACACCCCAAGCAGTATAAGTTAGGAATGTTGCATTACTATAATAGAGCAAAACCTCAAGCATCATTTAGTAATTCTCAGTATACAACATTTAGTTATCACAGAACTAATCTTTTTTGGTTGTTGAATCAAACAACAGATAATTTTGATTGTGATACAACATGAACAAACAACATTCCATGCTTTCATTTTGATATTCTCCCCTTTCTATTTCTATTTCTCACTGCAATTTGTGCAACCGGAGAACAAGTTCTCAGCTTCTGAACCCAAAATTTCACGTCCTCTCTGCCCAATCTGGAACTCATCATCAAAACAATCCCAAAGAAAAACCCTAAAAACCATTCCTTAATGGCTGTCTTTCCCCGCCATAACCGAATCAAAGAAACCCCAGCGACACAAAACAACAACGCCTTAAGAAACAGGCCCATCTCTGAAATCCTCCACGACCACAAACCCGCAACGCAGATCAAAACGAACACGAACCACGCCGATTTCATCCTCCTCCGCCTCCTCCTCCTGGTTATTTTCCCACTCCAGCCACCTACGAGACGTTTCAGAACCTGATGCTCTGGGCGAACTCCATTCCAATCGCCGCGCGCGATTTCGCCGATGAGCGAATTCAATGGCTCCGGCAAGATCTTGAGATTGAATGCAATCATGGAAGCCAGTTGAAGCATATTTCGATTCGATGATGGTTGGGACCACCCACGCCTCCTAGCGCACACGATTGGTTGATGTGTCTGCGTTGGATGCGATTGCGAAAGGCGAAGCAAGATTGAATTGCGTAAACAGGAATTGGTGTTAATTTTGGAGATTGGGTTGAATGGGAGTGGAAGATGGTGATCTGAAATTGAAATGAGGCATTGGGTTGCGGAGGTGTAGGGTTTCACCATTCTACTGTGCTGAGTAGTGACCGTTAGAATCGAAGAAGAAAGTTTCTTGTTCAAACTTGAAATGGATTTTCTTCATAGGTACTTATAATTATTTAAAGAAAAAGATTTTAAATTTTTTTAAGACAATAAATGTTTAACAATTTTAAATAATTAAAAAAGTCGTTATCAGATCCTCTGTGATATATGGTGGTAATATGAAATAGTATAGGACAAGAAGAAGATCCAATCCCCTTCTTTGTTGAGATTGGGTGTTGGCTTTGCCCGTCACTCAATCATAATCTGAGGAAACTTCTTACATTTCTCCTGTTTATTTCATTAGAAAGTAAAACAAGATTTTATCCTTATAACTTTGGGTTTAAATTGTCTCCTTTCTGCACGAGACAAGACATAAAAAATTGTGCCATTTTTAAATTAAAAAAAAATGATGGGACCCACATAAATTATTTTTATGGCATGATGTTTGTTTAGGCTTATCAAGAAAGTAATTTTTATCTTTTTCTTATTTTAAAAGTATTTTTTATAAAATTTTAAGTTTATTATATTTTTATAAAAATATTTAGTTTTTGAAAAAAATATTTGACTTTTGACATCTGCTTTTAGTTTCTGAAAAAAAAGTAGATTTTTGACTTTTTTTTGTGACTTTTCAATTTTTTTTAAAGCAGACATCCAAACTGATGGAACCCAGAATATTCAACAACAAAGATAACCACAATTGAATAGTAAAATGCTTCTATTATATCAGTATTCATCACAAGACACTAACTATTAAGCATAACAAAGAGGTAATAGAAAATACAAAGGAATAACCAATAAAGTACCAAAAGATCTCGATCACTCTCAAGTCAAATACCTAGGCCAAAGAGATCCCAAGAGATCCTTTTCAAAACCCAATTCACCAAAATAGTCAATTCCTCCATCACCCTACACACACTTCTTATATCCTATTATTTAGGAATATTCTAGAATAGTTTTCCTAACTAACTATGCTTCCTTTGCATAGCTGAATTTGGGCCCACTAGTCATAGCCAATCACAAACGAACTAATAATGATAAGTGCTTTTTTTCTTAAAAAAAGCAGCTTTTGAAGAAAAAAAATTCATCCAAACGGTAAATCCCTATAACTTTTGTACAAGGCTTTTATTTTTTAGAAAAATATTCCTGCAGTTACTGCAGATAAGTTATTTGCATTTATTTCCAAAATGATGTCATTTTGGAATTGAAAGAGTGTAATAACTCTGAAATAAATTAAAATCACAAAAATACCATGATTTCTGCCTAAAACGACGTCATATTGGACTTACTGTAGATAACCTATATGCAGTAACTGCAGAAAAAGTAAACCTTTACCTTTTTTCTCATGTTACTGCTCATAAATAATGCTTCTTGCATATACAATCAAATGTGGGCCCCACTAAATTTTTTTTTTTATAAAAAATTGGCTCAAAATTTGATTTATGTGCAAGATGGTGAATAATTTCTCTAACAACACAACACGAGAAACTATTTTTCTTGTTGCATATTGTAAACAACCATTTTAATCCATTGCTTAATTTAAGAAGTGAAGGTATGAATGATTTTTAAATTATAATTTTCTAACAAATATGGTTCATATTAAGCAACTATCTCACCTTTTAGCTTAAGCTCTTGAATGTGACTACATTAATGATTTTATATTTATCTAACATGCCCTCTCACATGAGAATTTATTGGGCCCAAAGAGTGGATGATGTTTCGACACAACTTATCTAGTGGTGATGATCAAACTCATGCTCACTTAGTCATATCGGCTCTGATATGATGTAAAAAATCATTTAATACAAAAAGTTTAAGCTAAGAAGTGAAGGCCCATAAATATTTTTTTTTTTTTTTGATAAATAACATGTATCCTTCAGGAGAGAGAATACTATTCGAGTCAAAAATATCCACATCATGGTGGAGTTAGCTCTTTAACACATATAATTGAATTTTAATTCATACTTTTTTAGTTTCTATTCTTATATTTTTACTTATTTATTCATTTCTCAAGAGCTAGTACAGTAATAAATAAAAATGGTAACAACTAATGTTTTATGAAAAAATAAAAAATATCTTAATGAAACAAATTGTATGAATTAAATTTAAATAAATAAAAATATATGTTCTTTGTTTTAAAAAAAATAAATACACATACATGTTTGCTTCTTACTATTTCGAATAAAAACTATTGACAGAAAAAAGCATACTTACATTATCATAATTTTTTAAATTTTTCTATATACAAAACTAATTATTTTATTTATAACTATTATTATCATGGGTATATTAATTTAGAAAAAAATCATTATAAGGAAAATAACAAAGATCTATTTAAAATTTATTAAAATTCAAGAAGGGATATTCTTACTACCAAAATTTTCTATTACCAACTTACTATCTATCTAATCACCATTGGATCAATATTTTTTTTTTTTTCACAAACTTTTTAACATTCTCTCTCTTTGATTCAATGGTAATTAGATGAGTAATAAGTTGATAGTAGAAAATCTTGGTGCTAAGAATATGCTCCTTTTCTTTTATATAGTAACTTACAACTTCGCTCTCCTCTTGCTATTGGTTATAAGCTATCAGATACTCCCTAGTTATTCTTTCCCCCTTTGATAGACGCATTGAATAAACTTATGCACCTCCACAACTTAGAAAATTGGTAAATAATCCTAGTCGTATTACTTGTTGACTCATTCGGGGTTAGAATGAGCGAGCTGTTTTCAAGATGTTCCCTCCTCTTGTTCTCTGGTTGAACTCTTCTCCATCTGGTGTTATTATTGCCTTGTCTTTTTCACAGTCCAAAAAGCCAGAAGACATTTAGGCCTTTAGCAAATAATGGCCAAAAGAAAAACAAAGGAATATATAGGTTGCTAAAACAAAGTTTTCTTGACCATACATTCATGAGGGTAGAATCGGTTTTGATTAGTAAATTGAGACGTGTTACTACTTTGATACAACATGGGAGCACACTCTTAATTGATGAATGTGAGGCGGATGGGGAAGGGTGGCTTTGTGTAACATCCAGACCGAGCGGTGATGAGGGCGGAAAGTATTTGCCGATGCAAAAGGGCAAAGATAAGGAGGAGGGGTTCCTTCTGACAGACTTCCGGTGGAGGGTTACACCTTCCAATGGGAGATTACATAAATGAATCGAATCGATAACTGAAGGAGAGATTTCAAAGACTGTACAGGTATGAGACTGCACGCACAGTTGATGATAGCATATAAGAATTAATTGGTATTACCTATACTAACAAGATCATCTACTTTTCGGTAACTCAAACAAGAAGAGCTTCATAGTTAAACGTGCTTGACTTGCATAATTAGTAATTATGAGATGGGTGACCTCCCGAAAAGTTTTCTAAGGAAGTGTGCAAGTGAAAAAAAACACACTAAAAAATCTCATATTAATATGTGGAAATAGTCATTGATTCTTAAAACGGCCGGGCGTTACACTTTGTCTTTCTCATTGAGTGGATAAGCGTTAGACTTTGTATTTCTCAATGAGTGGATAAGATTATAATGTTGATTATCTGCTAGGGTGTATCGTCCTATCTGTCCAGTCTCAAATTCTCCTTTCTTAATGGTTACAGTGACAGGAGATGGCAAAAGGCAACAAACCCTCTTTAATGTCATCATAAACACCGCAATTATCCATGCACAATCAAGAGGACCACAGCATGAGAAAAGTAAGGAAGGATGTCACCATCTATTAGCCTAAAAGTAAGTACATTGTCTATATATCATCCACAGTCCATACTGAAGCTCTTACATTGGTGTCTAAATAATATCCATCACGAGCTCTTCAAGGAAAGATGAAGAACACAGTTCAGTTTTCAGAGCTTGATAAGACGGCAATGGGAAGGAAAAGTCTTAATTGTGAAAGTCCCTTGGGGGGAACACTAGATGGAGGAAAGCGTTACCGATGTATCATTTTACCAGCCAATGTTCCTTTGGCTGCTGATTCCTTAGAACAAAGAAACCAAAACTGGTAAACATCTATATATATATATAGTTCTTGCATCAGCATTCTATGGTTTAAGATCCTGTAAATTTCACTTTTGAAACTTTTTATTTTGTCTGGATATAAAGTTTTGTCCTTGTCATCCCTTTATAACTATGTATTCTTCGGAGTACTTTTATTTTCTCTCTTTTCGTAATTTTTCATAAATTTGTCACGTGAAGAGAGAGAGAAAAAAAAAGTAAATTTAATATTATAATTATATACTTCCGGGAATATATAGTTATAAGGGAGTGATTATACAAAATTTTATATCCTGTGACTTCACACTAGATGCACCCAACTTATTAAAATAAACATTTTATTAATATTTTGCATTACAATACAATCATTTTTACTGTAAATAATATTCTGCATTTTTTGGAGCCTATTGGCCTTCTGCATCTGATTTGTCCCATTTATTTAATGCAGGATTGCTAAGGCAAATTCAGCTACTGATTTAATCATACAAGTTGGTGATTCCAGCTTTCACTTGCACAAGGTGGATCAATCACTTCTTTAATTCTTTGGATAAATAGATGTACTTTTTGCCATGATAACGACCCCCTTAATATCCACAAAAAATTGTAAAAATTAAAACTGTATAAAAGTAGTTACATTTAATAATCTTGAAATTTTAATTGCATATAGTTTTGTTGATTTCCAGCTTGTCATGGCCTCAAGAAGCGAATATTTGAAAAGGCTTGTCTTTCAGAGGGGAAGAAGCAACAGAGAAAGTGTTTGTGATAATAGCCTCAATATCCAAATAAATAATCTTCCTGGTGGTACAAAAACTTTCGAATTAGTAGTAAAATTCTGCTATGGATGGAAAATTGATATAACCGCAGCCAACGTTGCCCCATTACATTGTGCTTCACATTTCTTGGAAATGAGTGAAGATCTTGAAGAAGGAAATCTCATTTCCAAGACAGAATCTTTTCTGAGCTTTCTGATATTGTCTTCATGGAAAAGCACACTTCAAATACTTAAAAGCAGTGAATCCATTTCCCCTTGGGCCAAGGAATTACAAATAGTGAAACGCTGCACAGAAGCAATAGCTTGGAAGGCATGTACAAATCCAAATGCAGAGATTGAAAACATAGTTGATACTTGGTGGTTCGAAGATGTATCACTTCTACGTATAGATCATTTTGTTGAAGTGATTCAGTCTATGAAAAGATTTGGAATCAAACCAGAACTTGTAGGTTCTTGTATAGCACATTGGACAACAAAATGGTTTTCCCAAGTCACACTTGGACTTGACAAAGTGACTCCTAAACACATAACTCTCCAGTTAAATAGAGTTTCAACTGAATGCTTGATTAGAATACTTCCTGCTGAAGAAAATTCAGTCACTTGCAATTTTTTGCTTCACCTACTAAAGGCAGGTGTGATGCTGAAAATAAATCCTGAGTTGTTGTGTGTGCTAGAAGGAAGGGTAGCTTTAATCTTGGAGCAATGCCTTGTCCCAGATCTCTTGGTCAAAAATCAAGGAGATGAAGATTCTTTGTATGATTTAGATGTTGTTGTTAGGGTTTTACAATCTTATGTTTGCAGCATGTCAAGTAATCCTGAAGCAAAACTCAACACTGTTGGAAGGCTGATGGACGGGTATCTCACACAAGTTGCAAGGGATGAAAATCTCCCAGTGGAAAGTTTCAAATCACTTGTTGAAGCATTGCCACAAAATGCCAGAAACTGTGATGATAACCTCTATAGAGCCATTGACATGTACCTCAAGGTAATTAGTGATAATATGTCATTTCTAAATCACTAGCTCTAGATATTTCTGTGTAAAGAACCTTGAGATACACCACCCAAAAAGCTAGCTCAAAAGGTGGGAGTTCCTAAGGCCTTATAAACTCTACATTAGTTGCTCATCCAACCAATGTGGGACTATATATCTCAACAATCTGCGTGTGGAATGTTGATTGTTAGAGAATAATATACCGCACACCTTAAGGCTTTGGGTTGAATTGATTCTTTACATGGTATTAGAGTCTCATGTCACGGGTTCGATCCTTTCTTCCTCCCACTTTCACTTTTGGAATTTCTTAGCACAAGTATGCGGAGTCTGTATATTGTCCATCCTTTAAGCCCAGTAGACTCTCGGGTAAGGAAGCGTGTTAGAGATAAAAAAAAGCATTAATGTAGTCTTATCCACTAGCTTAAGTTTTTTGATAAATGATTTTTTACATAGTATTAGAGTCTCACCGTAAACTTTTGAGTTGATTTAGTTCTTTACATGGATATTTAATTAACTTTATTAGAAGGTAAAAGAGAGTAAAGGAAAAATGATGATTTCATTGATTGTGGTCAATTCATCTATACATATAAGCTCTTATATAGAAGAGCATGAGGAGAAAATAGAAAGATCTAGAATATTGCAAATTAAAATAAAATAAGATATTTAATCTCTAATAAACTTTATTAGTTGGATAGAAAGCTCCATCTTGTTTGTTTATTTGTATCTATGATCATTAGATGGTTGTTGAACACTGAGAAACAATTTTTTCAGGCACATCCAAATTTGACAGAAGAAGATCGAGCAGATGTGTGTAGGGTCCTGGAATACCATAGATTGTCACAAGAAGGACGTCAACATGTGATGAAGAATGATAGGTTGCCCTTGAAATTAACAACACGATTTGTCCTTCTAGAACAAGTGAACATGGCAGGGTCGTCAATGACAAGTACTAATGGATCAAATTACCAAAGGACAAAAACTCAGACAGCTATAAGAGTAAGCAAAGATTTCGAAAAAAGACAGATAAATTCCCAGGAGATAAAGATGATGAGAAAAGATGTTGAAATGATGAAGTCGCAACTCTTGGAACTAAATACCTGCAAAGTAAAGATCCAAAAGCAACTGAAGAGATGCTTTCGTTGAAAGAGAGTTTATTATGTAAAATCACCTCATCATAAGAAGGATCTTTACTCTTTTTCTGTGATAGTCTAAAATAAAAATGTTTCATGTAACTTGTCTTCCTTCAGTTAAACAACTTCCACATCATCCCTGAATCTGCAGGGTATTAAGATCTGATTCAAATTATATCTAGTTTAATTGTGAAAATATTGTGTTTACCATTTTCTTCATGAATTTTGTTAAGACTTTATCTATTTAATGTTTATTAAAAAAGAAATAGACATGAAAATTTTTCATTGAAGTTATTTCCCTTTTAGTCACATATTTTAGGATTGAAATTTGGTTTAATAAGAGACTGAAATAGGCTGTGAATTTCACAAGAGATAAGATAATTGTTACATTAGGAAATTTAAATTTGAAAGTTTGTTTCTAATAGTATTTGTTTTAAGTAGAGGTGGTTTTTTAGGACTAGTGATTATTCTGTTATGAATTGTGTATTTATACATCTCAATTGAAGAGGTAAAGTATGAATGTGAGAGAACCAATTGAATAGAAAAAGTATTCCAGTATTAAGAATTTGATATGGTATCAGAGCATTTTTATTCTCCATGAATATTAGAGATATATCATATAGACAATATTTTATTTTAATTTATTATATATTTTATTTTTCTTTAGGGTGAGTTGTAGAATTGTTACAACCCCACTCATTTATTTTATGTTTATTAGTCTTTCTTGTTCAAGCTTGTTGCTTATGATGTATACGCTCCAGCTTGAAGATCAGTTGGCAGATGCACTCACCAAAGCGATTTCTAGAAAAATGTTTGAAGAAGCAATTAGCAAGTTATGCATGATTGACATCTATGCCTGAGGGGGAGTGTTAGATTAGGAAGTTTAAATTTGAAAATTTATTTATAACAGTATTTGTTTTTTTGTTGTTGGATACAATAACAATATTTGCCTTAACACTGCAAAAAATACGACGCCTAACCACATTGTTTTAACCACATTTAATGAGATGACGGTGAAAATACAAAATTACCCCAGATTTGCTACATTGTTTGCAAAAGTTGCAACCCGCCTCAATCTCTCAGCACAACAAATATGCATTTCTGCATTCGTTTTAGGAACAAAGTTTGTAAGTTAAAATAATTTTATAACGCACCAAAGCTTACAAGCCCTTGACTCCTTTCTACTCTCACCTTCTTCCTCTTCGGATTAACTATCTCTCTCACCTTACCAGTGGTGAGATCGTTTAGAGCGAGAATGAAGTGGTGATTTTGTTGGGGTAGCTCTTACAATTAAGCCATTGTTGTTCTCGATAAGAACTTCCCTCACAATCTTTTTCAGGTTCGTGATTATGCATGAAACCTAATTTAATTTAAAATCTCCTATGCTACAAACCCTAACTTGATTCTGTCACGTCATTTTTGATTTTGCATTGAACCTTGTTATTGTTCGAAATTCTCTCTGCATTGATGATGATGAAGGTAGTAAGTTGTTCTTTTCACTTCTGATTTTGTGCTCTTCAACCTAAGTAGTGGTTCTTTCCCTAATTCTCAATTCAAATCTGTTTCCTTAAATTCCAATTACTTTGATTTGCATCTGCTTCACACAATTGTCTGAGTTACTCTGATATGTATAGTCTCATTTTCACATCCAAATCGTTTTGCTTTCTTTGAAGAAGGGGGAGAGGTCTTATATTTCAACAGATTCCCTTCGTTTTTTTATTTTAATTGATAATTTTTTTTTTATGTTGTTGACTTTAAAGGATGGGAAATTTAGGTCCTTACTTTCCTTTCCTTGTTATCAATTTTATATTTTACCCTCTCCTTTTTCTTTTGTTTTGAGGGATATATGGTATGCCTGAAAAATAGTACAAATCTTGTTCATCAATTTTCTCAATTCGATTGACAAATATACGTATATTATATAGCTTCAGGCCTTCAGCCATTAAATTTATTTTTTTCTTTGGGCAGTTTATAGGGTCAGAATTGGCAGATCTATTTTTTTATGGAAGAAATGCTGAGCTCTGAGGTAATTATACTCAACTGAGATGGTAAAAATAAATTATATATGAAGCTGAATACTATTTCTTGAGTCAATGATATATCGATCGTTCTTATTTTATGGTTTTTAAACAAGAAAAAAAAATATTGTTGTCTTTTGTTTCGATGTATTTTTTTTTTTAATACATCGAAACAAGGTGTTCGGAGAAATTCGAGGATGTAGAGAGGATTAGGAAGTTAGTAAAGGAGTCATTTGAGCTTGCTGCGAAGCTGTGCTTTGGGGATGTGTTGGGGCCTTTCAAAGAGTTAAGTTTTTGGGTTTATGGGAAAAGGCTACGGATTTAAGCATGAGGTATGATGAGTTGTTGGAAAAGTTGCTGAAGGAGCATGAAGAGAGAATATTAGTAGGTGGAAACGGTGGTGATGAGATTGAGAGGAATTTGATGGATATTCTGTTGGATGTTTATCATGGTGCTTGTGCAGAGTACAACCTAAGTAGTGGTTTTTGATTTGGGCTGGAATTGGGATAGACTAGAGCCTCTCTAAGTGCTCTACGTTGTCTGATTCTTTTTCCTTCAATTTCTTGTATTTTCCTTTACAATTCAGAGCTTCTCTGTAATCATTTCAACACTGTTGATGGATGGATATAGCATTTAGTTTTCATATCAGAATTTTAAGTTCCCCTTTCTGTTTGTTTCTTTTGTGTTGTTAATTGTTGATCTATATCAGATTCAAACATGGAGATGTACTTTGAGGCCAGTGAGCAATGTTGTTATACCAGCCGGAGATGATTGCTGATTCAAATTCTATAACGTCAGTTATGATGAGTTTAAACCATCTTGTGATTTCCTGTCTTTATGTTATCATTAACTTTAGTTTCAAAGTTTTTATGTGGTTTAATTTTTTTGTTCAAAACAATCATACAATAACTATATTTTCTTCTTTTTTTTATCGAAATTAAAGAACTGTTTTTTTTCTGTTTTTTTTTAGTCCAATAAATTGTTTGCATAATGTTAGCAACTCAATATATACATGATTAAGGTTCAGACACAGAAAGATAAGGTCGAGGGAAAAGGTAAAGAAAGTTTTATTGAGCATCCAATTGCAATTTCTGTTAAACATTGGTGTTTCTATTGGGAAGTTGTCAAAGCTATTATATGTGACCATTGGAAAAAATTCTTCTGCCATTCAAAAACGTGTTTTTTGATTTCTTTTGACTGCAAAGTGCATATGCAAGTTTGTTGAGTACCTAACAAGTGACTATAATGGCTCGGATGAAATATTCATTACTCAAGCTTCATGAACTCACTCCTTTTCTTTTTACTATTCTCATAATGTAATCAAAATTCAAGGTCCATAGTCAGAAACCAAGGTACATAGTTCTGACCGGTATGTTTCCTCTTTATATATAAGACCAACATACATTGATTGTCTGCATCCTGTTTGTTGGTGAAGACATCTCTCCGTTATTTTCTTTTCTTTTTACTATTCTCATGCTATTTGTTGGTGCTCATATCCATTATTTGTTTTATCATGAAATAACTGAGATGCTTAAGAGGATTTGGAGAGACTCTTAATTTGACTTCAGGCATCCAGCTTCAAAGACTATCAAGATTCCAAATATGAGTTCTCTGCCACTGCATGTTTTTCCAAGTCCATCTTTTTCCCGGTAAGTGTTTTCAGCAACCAATCTAGTGGTTAATTGCCTGAGATCTCTTTCCAGTCAATAGAACATACTATTTGATGTTATTTTCAATGATTTTCTGATTGTAATTAAATTAGGGAATTTTATTTTAAATTTAATTTGTAATTAAATATATTGCTATAAATTGGTAACATGTATGATTTATAATGGTTGGAAGTTTCCTGAATAGTGGATGGGTAATGAGGAAACGTATGATTAAGTCACTTTATTAATTTCAATATGACGAAATGAAAATTAGGTAAAAGAATTTAAATACAAAAGAATATGGGCCAAATGGGTTGGGTATGGTTTGAGTTGATTTCAACAATTTATCATGGGTCTAGACATTTTCTGTGTTTTTGTTGCTTCAGATGCACTTTTTATAACCACATCATTACTAAAGGAAAATTCTTCTGACAAAATAAAAAAATATATGAAAATTTCTAATAGATTTCTAGACAAGGAAACTATCATTGATGCCTCAAGAAAAATCAGAGATCTTTGGAGGCTATGTACAGTGACGCAAGTTGAAGAAGCAAAGCTCTAATCTCAATATGGCTAAGCTGTTTGATGTTCACTGTTGTCCAAGCTCAAGTACACACATATTTCACTAAGCAAGTAGAACATTGATCTGTTCCATAGGACCACACTTTCGAATCCCTCCAGCATCACTTCAAGGCCTTGTTGGAATCACAATTCTTTTCGATGTTCCTATATATGACCGAGTTCTTGTGCCACTAGCTAGAAGATTCACAGGGCACCACACTGGTATAACAGTGTTGCAATTGTTTTTCTTCATAGTAAAATACAAATTTAAAGAATACTTGCATCTATTACTTGAGGTTCCTATTGCATCTTCTCTGCTTCATTCCTATGTTATTATGTATTGCACTTCTATATGATTTAATTGATTATATTCTTGGATTTTCTTTCTGTCCTTGGTTTCTATTTTTCTTCTTTGTGTTTCAGGCATATGCTTCGCGAGGGTATATAGCAATTTCCGTTGATGCTCGTTACCATGGTGAACGTGCCAGCAACACAACCACCTATCATGATGTAAGTGATTGTCCAGCTTTGCTTTAATTAGGTGTAGTCCTAATTAATAAATTGTACTATGTTATCTTGGGAAAAGATTTAGCTTATATTCAAACTGGTGCTGTTGGTTTATATAATAATTTTGTAATTTTAATTTGATGATGTGTAGAGTAAAATACATAATGTGCATTGAACAAGAATATAAAATGTTGATGAAATACTTGGATCTTGCTCTAAAAATAAATAAAATAAAGAAAAAATTATTGTGCTTTTTATGAACCCATTAATTAATATCACATAACATAAAAAAATGAAACTTGATTTATTTGTTTTATGGCTGGTGTCTGTCTGATTTCTTGGTTGATTATTGGGACATGAATGACCTTGATTGTGTTTACCAGCTAAGCGTAGAGACTGACCTTAGGAATTTGTACCTTGGTGTTTTGAGGTTGGTTATCATAATAGCTCATTGATAGTATATTAACATAATATGGAATTGATTTGTGCAGGTGTGATCTGGTAGATGACATTTCAAAGGAGTAGGGTGGCATGCAAGAACAACTCAAAAATGGATGATAAGAAAAATTTGTACTACCATATTTTTGTATGGAATTGTGAAGATACTTTTTTTGTATAGATATCCCTTGAGTAAACTTTTTATTAGTTTTATTTGGCGATTTTTTCCCACTATGATATTGGTAGAAAGCTTGATTAGCTTATATAAATTGAAAAAATGATGATTTTGTATTCTTCAATGATAATGGAATATAATATTTAGCGCTTGGTTCACATTTTAATGTGTTCACTAAATCGTGTTTGAGCTATTTTCAATATTATCTTCTTTATTATTGTAATATTTATCAAATTCATAATATTTTTAATTTAAAATAAAAATTCGTATATTAAGCCATGGACATGAACGTGGGTAAAAAAAGTTTTAGCATAATTAGCCACATTTTTCTACTGTGGCAAACAAAACAGTTTAACCACATTTATAAAGTGGTTAAATTAACAATAAATGTGGCTAAAAAAAGACTACCACACTCAATTAAAATGTGGCAAAGTGAATAAAATAATGTGGCTAAATTATTGCAACACCACTTCTAGCCACATTTAATCAAAATGTGGTAAATTATGTTAGCCACATTTTTTATCAATGTTTACCACATTTTTAAATGTGGCTAATCAGCATTTTGTTTGTAGTGTAAGTTAGTGTTAGAGGTTGTTTAAGTTAGTATTTTACACACCTCAATTGAAGAGGTAAAATACGAATGAGAGAGAACGAATGAATAGAAAAAGTATTCCAGTATTAAGAATTTGACAATAATGACAAGAGGAAAAAGGTTGTGCAGACAAAAAAAATAATTTCCCAGACATTTTATTGATAGTTAGTTTTTTAGGGGGAAATGTTAGTACCATAACAATTTCCGTCAATGTTTTGTGCAAAAAAAAAAATGTTGATAAATTTGCAGAAACCCAAAAATAAGTATAGTAATGTATAATGCGTTTAACTTTCAATATACTGGATAAAAAAAAAGGTGAGTATACTTTTTCTATGGTTCTCAATTGCCGACAACGTAAACCCCTTTTTTTTTTCCTCGCAATATTCACGAAATCTTTTTTAGTCCATGACAATAAAAAAGGATCAAATTGGTCCCTAAAACGATGAAAAAATGACCAAGTAGTACTTATTATAATTGACAGAAGGACTAAAGTGACCCTTTTTCCATAATTTTATGGACCAATTTGGTCCTTTTTTATTGTCGGAGACTAAAAAAGATTTCGTAGATATGCCAGGGACCAAAAAGGGTGTTTACTCTTAAAATAGAGTAAACATCCTTATTGGTCCCTGGCAATATCCACGAAATCCTTTCTAGTCACTGGCAATAAAAAAGTACCAAATTAATCCCTAAAATGATAAAAAAAGACCAAGATGTACTTATTACAATTGACAGAAAGACTAAAGTGCCACTTTTTTAAAAATTTTAGGAACTAATTTAATCTTTTTTATTGTTAGAAACTAAAAAAGATTTCATAAATATTATCAGGACTAAAAAGGTATTTACTCTTAAAAATATTTGACGGACCACGTTAGACATCTATCACGCTACATTCTCTGTGAATCTCTTTAAAAAATTTAAACTTTTTTTTCTTAATTTTTTAATAAATTTATGTACAAGTGGTAATAATTAGATAAATAATAATATTTTATTATATTTTCAATTGCTAAGGTTAATATATAAAGATACTAGTGACTTTATTCTAATTTCTTTATTTTAATTTGAAATTTATGTTTTTATATGAATTTTATTTTACATGTTATATCATAAGGAAATTAAAGTGTTTGTCACGAAATAAATTTATTTCATTTTACATGAAAACATCATATTATATGAGTTATATCTTTTTTTTTTTTTATAAACAGTTATATCTCTTATTTAATATTAGAGAAATCAAATTTTTTTTTTTTGGTATAAAGAGAAATCAAATTTTTACATATACAAATTAGAGGTAAGTTTCCCCTCTAATTTTTTTTTTCTCTATGAGTTCTGCTCGTGATATTGTCTACATTATATGAGATAACTTTTCTCACATAATATAAAAAATAATTTTTTATATTATTTTTCTTCCACATAATTAGAATGAGAGAGAACAAAAAATAATCAAAATAAATAGAGAAAGGTTATAATTACTAGATTTTTTTCTTACTACCTCTTACTGTCAAATTTTAATTGTTGATTTTCGTTAATCTAGCGTTTATAATATATTGGGTCACACTTATTAATTAATTAAAACTATTAGATTAGTGGAAATCAACGGTTAAGATTTGACAGTAAGAAGTAATAAGAAAAAAAGTAGTAACTATAACATTTTTCAAATAGATATATTTTACTTAAAATGACATAAAACTATGTGATTTAAAATGATAAACTTTTTCTTTTATATCTTAACATGACAACTTATAATTTAAAAAAATAAAAAACTATTTAGAAATTAATTTTTATATGAGAAACCTTAATCTTTAAAAAAGGATTTATCATCTATCAATTAACATGACCACGTAAAAATTTTCTACACACAATATGTTGTAAAAAAAAAAAACTCAGACACTCGAAATGAATCTGAATGACACGACTCTTATAAAACTCTTCAACAAAATTTAACATATTCACGTGTCTATGGTGTAAAAGTTAAACTGTTTTATGATGTTTCAAATATGTACGATCCGATGGAAGATGACACAACGTTCGAGCTGAGCAAGTGTGTTTACTCAGAGTCGGATGATTTTAGTTTCTGTTGCCCAATATGCTTGGGAACATTGGTTCAAGTTTCCTACCTCGATAAATGTTTTCGTATGCCCTTACCCAACTCCTTCTTGCTGTTTTTCTTAATAACCATGTCTCTGTTCTGTAAACAGATAATAATAACAACCTTAACCCAAATTTGACATTTTTGTTGGGCCTTAATGCGAAAGTTTACAATTTTTTTCATTTGGTATAGACCCTTTACTGAATTAACTGGAAATAGTTTGATTGATAATTTGGCTTGCATGCTTTACCTTGTTTATATTGGTAATACATTTCTTCTAGTTCTTCTTACACTTGTCTGAGGCTGGTGAGCAGTGTTGTCCTGTTACTTAACGATTCAGGAAGGAACTTGGAAACTTCTTGTTTGAAAATCACTGTTGGGAATTAAATATCAAGAGGAGATTTATTAGGATTTTGAAATTTAAGAAGCAATTAGAGGCAAATGTACCAAATCAATTATGCTGCTATACGTTATTCCTAGTAACTGGTAAACTTATTATTGTGTTGCAGATAAGTTTTGCTTCAATTGTATTTTACGCTGGACCAAAGTTGTTGCTGGCAAGCACCGTTCTCCACCTTCTTCTGTAAAATGCCCCCTTTGTAAGGTTTGATTGATTTCGTTATTTTTCAACTTCCCACAATTTTTTTCTTCTTCCGTTTAGATTTTTATTGCTGTGGACTTAAGTGAAGTATATCCATTTTTCTCCTTTTTCCCCAGTCCCACCATGATAAACTTCTTTAAGAAGAATTTAGATCAAGGACTTTTAAGTGCTCTCAATTAACTGCACCCTACATGTTTCTTATGAACATCTAAAGTTGTATAACAGTAAGGATGATAATTTCATTTGTGATAGAATCAAGTGGAGAAATGGTAGTTAGTAGAAGATGGTTTCAAGCTGGATACGATGAGCTACTGACTTTGTAGTTGATGTCTAATATGCAGACAGAAAATTTTTCTATCATATACGGAGTTGATGGAAGTTGTTTTCAACGACATTATGTAAATAAGGATTTTGAGGATAGGTTTGTCTCAGTTTTGTTGAAATTAAAATTTTAGTAGAATTATCTTTATGAACTTTGATCTTCTATTTTTGTATGCAGTTTTATCTTATCGAGAGCGCAGAGATATAGATTACAATGCTATTACACTGAACCAGGTCTTCTACTATCTTTCATTTAACAAATTTCGTGCTCGATAGTGTTGTGTGTCTGTCATTTGGTTTTTGTTGCATATTTGCTAATTGTTATCAGAATTTGCTTTACTTCTAACTTTTTCGGAGCAGGATTCTTAGATGACGTATTCAATATATCACAATATTGGAAATCTCATAAGTATTTTCAACCAAACTGCTGGCTTCAAAGTTGGTTAAGAAGGGAAATTCAAGCTCTTATCCAGGTTAGTGAATTTATCAGATTAGTGGTTTGCAGTGCATTCTCTCTCAGATTAGTGTAAATTGTTCTCAGCCTCTGCAATTTTCTCTTCCAACTGAAAAAATATCCAGTGGCATAATGTGCTTTATCTATTGCAGTGTTTGGGTTCTCATTTTATTGCATTTTCTTTGGTACTATTGTATGTAATGTAAGTGCCTAATTATGGATGAAATTTCTGATTATTCTCTTTCTCTCTTTTTTAATTAGTTCTTGTTTGGTGAAGGAGGACAAAGGGGGTTTGCTATAGTAATTGCATTGTTATGTTCCTTGACTTGTACTACGTATTCGTGACTTATATTTCCTTTTGCTTAATCTGTAGGAGGAGGATGTTGACATCATTGTGCACCATATCCTTGGTGTGGTCAAAGCATTATGGACTAGGTAAGTTTGTTCATGCATTTTAAGGTTATATAACATTATTTGAGTATGAAAAATAATGATAGTTAATGTTAATTCTCAAACTTCCAGGAGAGAGCAGAAGTCACACGTAAGTGAAACTGAAAAGAAACAGGAAGTGTTCAAGATGTCAGTCTCTGAAGCAGCAAGGCCTTTTCTGGCAGCAAGAATGGACAGATTTGTATATGAGATTCAACTTTTTCTTGCTTCAGGATTGAATATAGAAGCTTATGATTCTGTTTACATACAACGATTAGGTTGGAGCTCACCTGGGGTAAACACTGAGGTTTCTCAAAGTGAATTAATTGATCGCACAACTGTGATTCCATACCTGTCTATATTTGATGACGACTCTGATGGAAATGAGTAGATTCCTTTTTCTGTTTTTCTCACTTATTTGCTGTAATTGTTACCCGAATAGGAGGCATAGGCTAGAAACTTTTTCATATATCAATAAGCGCTATTGAGGATTTGGATCCTAAGAAGTTATTTTAAAACTGCAGGATGAGCAATTATCCATCCAAGGGTTTGAAGTTGTTAAAATGCTTTTTAATGACATTTTTTTTATATAATAACATTTGATGAGTTTGTAACTTGTAACTTTTGCCACTAACTGCGATAACAGAACAGAACATAAAGAAATAAAATTTAGAAAGAAAAGGAAAAATTGACTGTTGGAAAACTGAAAAACAGTAAAAGATAGAAGAGGAGTAAAAAATAAATGAATGAATGATGTGAAAAATGAAGAATAATATAAACAGTGAAGGAGAAAAAGATTCAAAAGGATGTTACGTGATTGATATTTGGATTAGCCAATCAAAGTTTGACGTTAGGCTTATCCTTTTAAAGAATCACGGGTAAATTAAAACCACAAAAAATAGCTGTGAAGTATTTTCGGATATTTTAATCATTGTAACACACTAAATGAGTGTGAAGCCTCCGCCATTATTCTATTAGCATCATCATCTATCAGTGATTTACAACGTAATACAAGAGCTTTGCAACCTGTAAGCATGGAAACAGCTTCAGACTACGGAGCATTCATGGAGAAATTCATTTTACCACCAAGTTCTTCACCTGGTCTTCCTTTGAATTCACTTAACTTTGCAATCAAAGACATGTAAGCTGACTAGTCACTTTCCTTTCAGTAACACTAGGTGCAGTGCAGAGTATCAAAATTCTTCTTTTCTGACCTCAAAGTCAACTCATATATAATTAACTTATGGGTTTGAATCCATGCATCTTGAACTTGAAGGAAGTGTTTTTGTGTTTGTGTTAAACAGATTCGACGTGGAAGGGTATGTGACTGGCTTCGGGAGTCCTGATTGGGCAAGGACTCATCCGGTGGCTACGTCTACTGCTCCAACAGTTTTGGCTCTCCTGAGAGCAGGTGCCACTTCTGTTGGTAAAACTGTCTTGGACGAAATGGCTTACAGGTTCTTTTTTTATTTCTTTTTGGGGGTCATTTTTTGCATTCATTCTAAAGAACAATTGAGTTTTGTAGTCCTTAAGCACTAAATTTTAGTTCGTAGGGACCATCTTTTCTCATTGAATGAAATTTTAAGTGAAAAGATCCATGATCATTGTCATTGTTTTTAAATTGTGACTTTGGAAGTTATATAACTTTCTTAACTTTTACTGAATCAGTATAAACGGAGAGAACAAACATTATGGGACACCTAGAAATCCCTGTGCGGCAGATCGGATTCCTGGAGGATCTTCTAGTGGCTCTGCTGTTGCAGTTGCTGCAAAGCTTGTGGATTTCTCATTAGGTGAGATATTAATCTTCCATTCCATTAGTTATTTTGGGATACCATTATGTTAATAATTTGAAGTGTTTTTTTATTTTTTTATTTGTATTTTTGTTATTATCTAAATGATAGGAACTGATACCGGAGGAAGTGTAAGAGTGCCTGCATCATACTGTGGGATTTTTGGTTTTCGTCCATCTCATGGTGCTATCTCAACATCAGGAGTTATTCCTTTGGCACAAAGTTTTGATACTGTGGGTAATAATCCATCAGCTTGATAGCTCTGTTAAATCTGTACTTTTGGGTAAATGCATCATAACATAAAACCAAACACATTAACATTGATGACTACAATAATAGTACTTTTCATAATTTGTGTGTTAAAAAATTAAAAGTATTGTTCATAATAACATTGGGATTAGATAATCTCTGGAGGAACATACAGACTGTTAGTTTTCAGTTTCTCTTAAAATTTACAATACACGAGAGATTTTTTTCTTTAATCCCATGCATTGAAACTCACATATAATTAAACGTACACGTTTTCCTTCATGGTTCTAATGTGCTTGCATTGCATGTTCTTGTTCTGAATCAAAAATATATCTTAAAATTACAGTTTATGCATGAGGTGTACTTGTTTTCTCTAGTTATCTGGTTAAAAAAGTATTTGTGATCTTTAACAAGGTGCAGCTTTCTCTTAATTTCTTTTCCCCGGATTTTAGGTCTGAATTTTCCATTCGCAGATTTCATCTCCTAGTGTCATGGTGTACATGTGGTGGTCTTGAAATTATGCCTTCAACAGTTGTTAAACTCTTCTTTTGGAGATTCATTTTCTTGTTTTTTCATCTTCACATCCAGGATGGTTTGCTAGGGATCCATTGATATTGAGTAGAGTTGGACGTGTACTTCTACAATTGCCAGACGTAGCACCTGTTAGTCCTACTTGCATTATCATTGCTGAAGACTGTTTCCAGCTTTCAAGTATTCCATACGATCTAGTTACAGGAGTTGTCATCAAAGCAATGGACAAGTTATATGGAGGTGAACAGTTATATGCTCTTTATCAAACAGAAAATTTCAGAATTTAAATTTTAAATAATGATGGATTCTTTTTTTCTTGCCTTTTAATATAGTTATAAATCTATATGTGGTTTTATCCAGATAATGATGTTTGATATGTATTTGAAACAATTTGATTTTACTAAGAAATTTTTTGTTGTATCCATTGTTGCAGGTGATGTATTAAAGCATGAAATCCTTGGCGACTATGTGAAGGCCAATGTTCCAAGTTTGAAGCATTTCATGAGTAAAGAGAATACTGACCGAGAATATAACATTCCATCACTGGCTGCACTTTCAAGGGCTATGCGATTGCTTGAGAGGTGTAGCTCACCAGCCAATCCCTGGCTTTAAGCAAAGATGACTGTAATTTTCTAGTGGGTTGTGGATTACATTGAATTGAAATTTGATTTCTTGCTTTGTGTACTATTTGAAACATAGGTATGAATTCAAGAATAACCATGGTGAATGGGTTAGTGCTGTGAAACCTGATTTAGGTCCTGGAATTTCAGAACGTGTATCAGAAGCCCTAAGGTCAACAGGGGAGAACATTGATTTGTGTCATTCTATAAAAGGGGAACTTCGTGATGCTCTTACTGCTCTTCTTGGGGTATTCATTTTTCTCTTTCTCTCACAAACGGGCATGCACGCAGACCATACTAAGATCTTTGGAATCCCCATAACCTATTGATAAACATTGGATTTCAAACGATGAACATATCATAGTTATATCTTCATCAGACCATAATATGTGTGATTATATGCGCAAATCATTTGTCCTAATACAGATTCTCTTCTTAGTCTTCATAAAAGGAAACCTCCTTTCTTCCTGTCCATGAAGAAATAATTTTCAAAATGCTTGTGATTTATCATCGGTCAATCTCACTTCTTAAGTAATTATTTGACTCTTCTCATCTGTACATTTGTTTCAGCAAGTGTTTTCATATTCTATAAGTAACAATTAAATTATTCCATTTTTTTCATTATCTAACTTGACTATGCTTGTTTTTTAAACAATCTAATTCCGTAAATGAAAATTATAGATTCTCCGAATGAAGAGCCTTTAATTACTATTTACCTGTTAAAAATAGAAGTATTGTCAATAAAGAGAATCTCCTTTAATTTAGAACAGGAAAGGACCAATCATTCTTTCATGTTGCTGCTTAAATGGCAGTAATCTGTTATCTTTATTTCTGTTGGTCATTTTTTCCTCTGCTATCTTGCTTGCTCAAGTGCCAAATGACATTTATAAACCATTGTAACTTCTTTTCATACAGAGAAGCCAGACTAGTAACTAGTAAGAGTGCTTCTTGTTACAGAGATTATTATTATTAATTTTTTTTGGGGAGGGGTAGCGGTAGTGGTGTAACATTGTTACAAAGATATCACTTTGTCTGGATTTGGAACAATTTGGTGACCTCTGATGTGCACTTCTGGCATATTTGAAGGAACCAATAATTTTTCATTAGTTCGTCTTTTCTTCAAGTCAGTGTAACAGTTTGTGTATGAAAATTTCAGGATTTTGGTGTTCTCATGATCCCCACAATTCCGGGGTCTCCACCTAAACTGCAAACAAGTACATCTGAATTAGAAATTTTTCGTGCAAGTGCTTTCAGCCTGCTGTCCATTGTTGGAGTATCTGGATTTTGCCAGGTTGTCCCCTGTGTGTATTTTTTGTGTGATTGAGAAACACCTAAACTTCAGAATTTAATAACAATGTGGTTTGTCATGACACTTTGCAGGTAACCATACCACTGGGGATGTATAATAATCTTCCTATATCAATTTCTCTGGTGGCCAGACATGATGCAGATGGATTCTTGCTTCACCTTGTTGAGGTTCTTTATGACAGCATTAAAGGAGAGGAATCAGCTTAGTCAGCATAAGTTACTTTAATCTGACTGCAAGGATGTCACTGTAAGTTATATATCCTACTCAAATCTAGGGAAAGAAATTTATGGAAATTGAGAGAGCTTCTGTGCAATACACATATTTTAGTCCCTCATCTTATGTGCATGTTATAGTAGTTAATTTTGTGACTTGTGAGCAAACAAGAAAAGATTGTTATTTAGAAGAGGCAATCCATGATTTTTAGCACATGCAAAGGAAAGTCAGAGATAAACTCGATGCTTTCTGCTTCTCTATGTCTAGTCATGTTTTTCTTTTTCAGGTGTTATAAGTATGCATACTGTGCCAAATCTGGGATGGGAGAGAAGCACAACCTGAACTACTGGCAAAAATCAAAAAAGGGGAAATAGTGTAAAGGAAATCCTTGCTTCTCTGAAACATCCTCTTCACTTCAAACATGATAAGAGTACAATAAGTCATTTAAGTCATACCATAGATATTATGCTTGCTTGGTTATGAAAACATAAAAGCCACACTGAAATTAATAATACTTTAATACCATATCATGTTATCAGTTGTTAACGAATTACCTATTTTTTTTTTTACTATTTATTACTACCAAATCTTAACCGTTGATTTCCGTCAATCTAACAGTTGTAATTTATAAGATCATATTTATTAATTAATTATTAATTTACAATAAATTGTAACCGTTAGATTGACGGAAATCAACGGTTGAGATTTGGTAGTAACAAGTAGTAAGAAAATTTGGTAGTAAGTATAACCTTTCCCCTGAATAGAATATGCCAAAAGTCCTTTTAAATTTTAATCAATTATAGGCACTGTTATCAAATTTTGGCATATTCCATTCAGAGTGAGAAATAGTTTATAAATTTCATCCTTATACTGGATCAATACATCATTGGTTTAATTACTAGCTTATTACCAAATTCCTTTGGCATAGGTGGTCCAGATCATCTGTCCTTTAAACAGAGGTCTCGTGTTTGAGCCTTGGGAATGAAAAAAGGATTTGGGACAGCCGCCCCCGAAAGGGTCCTACAGTGCTCGAGTTGGGATTAGTTTACTGCTACGGCCGGAGGATACCCTCCTTGAGATTACTCAAAAAAAAAAAAAATTAATAGGTCATTGGTTCAACAATTTGAATTAAATATATATTATAAAATATAATAAATATAAAAGGAATAGGTTATACTTACTACCTATTTTTTTTACTACATCTTACTACCAAATCTTAACCATTGATTTCCATCAATCTAACGGTTATGATTTATGGGGTCATATTTATTAATTAATTATTAATTTGTATAACCTTTCCCAATATAAAATTAAAAGTATTATTAGAGTTGATTTATGGTAAGTGTTGTAAGTTATAATTCACATGGTCTATATTCAAAATTTTAAGATTACAATTTTTAAACTTTTGATGCCTTTAACAATTTTAACCTTTTTTTTTCTTAATTTTTTAATAAATTTGTGTACAAAATACCAAGTGGTAATAATTAGATAAATAATAATATTTTATTATATTTACAATTACTAATGTTAATATATAAAATGCTAGTGATTTTATTCTAATTTCTTTCTTTTAATTTGAAATTAATGTTTTTATATGAATTTTGTTTACGTGTTATATCTCAAGAAAAAGTGTTTGTCAGAAAATAACTTTTATGTCATTTTAAGTTAAACAATCACATTTTAATATGGGGCAGGTTATATTTATAAATTTTTTTGTTTACAAACTACACTATATTTTTTCGGCAGAATACAAACTACACTATATTCTCCCGGGAGAATATAGTGTAATTTGTAAAAAAAATTCAAAAAATTTGTAGACGGATCCTGTCTCTTTAAATATATATTTAATTATCTTTTTATATTCTCTCTTATGCACAAATTTAGGAGGGAAATGAGTGTAAAAACAATACCAAAATAAAACTGTTTCACTTAAAATATTGTCATTTAAATGAAAAATATTTTTTCCTATATATCTTAACATAACAACTAATTTAAAAAAAGGCAAAAATGTTTCTCCCACAATATAAGATAAAGTTGGGGTTTTATAAGAATTATTTTGCAGGAAAAGTGATTGTATTATGTTATAGAGATTCATTTTACGTGCCAGAATTTTTTTTTTATTGCGGGCCCCATAAAATATTGTGAGTGTAGGAAAATTTTTCTGGTCATGTTAAATTATGGATGATAAACCCATAGAGTTATCGTTAGCAATACCAAAATACGTCATTTTAGAGGTTTGGAAAAAAGAAGAAGATATTTTAATACTTTTATTTTTATTTTGTATAATGTAATTTTACTAAATTATTCTATATTTTTTTTAATAAATTCACGATATCGATTTTGGGTTGAGGATATTAATTTAGGGGAGAAACCTTAATCCATTTTAAAAAAATTACCATATTCACGTCTCTGGTGTAAAATTAAACTTGTATATGATGTTTCGAATCTTTAATAGCACTATGCCACTCGTGTTGTAATTTTGCAGCGTAAGGAGAATAGGTTTGGAGCGAGGTGCACGATACGATGGAAGATGACACAACGTTCGAGCTGAGCAAGTGTGTTTCCTCGGAGTCGGAGGATTCCAGTTGCTGTTGCCCAATTTGCTTGGGAACATTGGTTCAAGTTTCCTACCTCGATAAATGTTTTCGTATGCCCTTACCCAATTCCTTGTTACTGTTTGTCATTTTAATTGGGTTTGGGGAATTTTTTGCTTATTCCGTTCATGAGTACTTGAATCAAAAGTTCAACATGAAGTTAGGTGCACCTAACTTCTATTATGGCTTTTAGTATTTTTTTTTTTTTTTTTGGTAAATATGGCTTTTAGTATTTTACCAAATAGGTGCCACATATAATTGTCTAAGCTGTGGCCATTGTTAGTGTAACAGCTCCAAACCCTGTAGCAGATATTGTCCGCTCTGCCCCGGCCACCCTCGGGCCCGCCGAAACTCACGGTTTTACGTTCTGGGGTTACCCCAAAAGGCCTCTAGTAAGTCCTTACACTTAACCAGATATTGTCCGCTCTGTGCCGGCAACCCTCGGGCCCTCGAGCACGCACGGCTTTGTTCCCTTCGGGGTGGGAACCCCCCTCAGAAGGCCTCTACTAGGAAAGGTTTCCACACCCATATATATGGCATGCTTTGTTCTCCTTTCCAACCGATGTGGGACTTTACATCCTCCCCCACTGGGAATACAGCGTCCCCGCTGTACACACCGGTCCAGGACCAGACTCTGATACCATTTGTAACAGCCCCAAACCCTGTAGCAGATATTGTCCGCTCTGCCCCGGCCACCCTCGGGCCCGCCGAAACTCACGGTTTTACGTTCTGGGGTTACCCCCAAAAGGCCTCTAGTAAGTCCTTACACTTAACCAGATATTGTCCGCTCTGTGCCGGCAACCCTCGGGCCCTCGAGCACGCACGGCTTTGTTCCCTTCGGGGTGGGAACCCCCCTCAGAAGGCCTCTACTAGGAAAGGTTTCCACACCCATATATATGGCATGCTTTGTTCTCCTTTCCAACCGATGTGGGACTTTACAGTTAGTCAGCATTTGCAACGTCACTCCCAGACCTATGAGAGAAGAGTAATTTGGGTATTCCATGTCATTGCATATAAATATGCCCAAAATGGAGACAAACAAAGATAAGTTTGGACGCGTATTAGAAGCCAATAGTTGTTGAAAAGAAAAAGGAAATGAATATTTTCAACAAAAAAAATTATTAATGAAATGATGAAGTAACCTCCTAGAAGCTACAAACAAACTCTAGGTAGGCATTTTGGCTACACCATGCCGAAAGTTGATGAGTTATTGTTATTATTTTCAAAAGAATTGACTAAATATACATGAATTCTGTATTCAAATGTATTTTTTTAGCATATATGATTGTCTTTTTATTTTTATAATTTGATGCTTTAGACTTTAATGCCCACTTGCACAAATAATAGTAATATTATGGTTGATTGGGTTCATGGTTGACTCATAGTCGTGCTGCTTTAAATTAAAATGTGAATGAATATATTTGATTTGTTAGAGGCATCAATCATACTATTCCGAGCGCAAAAATCATCTCCAGCATTTCGTTTGTTCTATTTCTCATATCTACAAATGGCTGATGCTTTGCTTAGTTCTGTGATTGGTAACTTAAGGTCTTTTGCACAGGATCAGCTTGCAACGTTTTTGGGTGTTGATCAACAGATCCGAAAACTAACTGGACATCTCACTGCAATCCACGCTGTCCTCCAAGATGCTGAGGAAAAGCAGATAACAACCCATGACCGTGCCCTGAAGGATTGGCTACAGAAGCTCACTGATGCTGCTCATGTCCTGGACGATATATTGGACCAATGTTCAATACAATCCAACCGACAAAATTCACACTCAGCGTGCTTAACCCCTTTCCATCCTCGCAACATTATGTTTCGTTGTGATGTTGGTAAGAGGATGAAAGATATCACCAGAAGATTTCATGATATTGATGAAGAAAGGCGGCTGTTTGAATTTCGTGCTGCCAGAATTGTGGAGAGTCAACGTCAATCTCAAAGTGATGAATGGCGACAAACTAGCTCTGTCCTCGCTCAACCCAAATTATATGGAAGAGACCATGATAGAGAGCAGATTGTGGAGTTTCTTCTCAGTCTTGCCATTAACATTGAAGACCTCTCAGTCTATCCCATTGTTGGTATGGGTGGACTTGGAAAAACAGCTCTTGTTCAACATGTCTTCAATGATCACAGGGTAAGCAAACATTTTGACTTGAGAATTTGGGTTTCTGTCTCTGATGATTTTAGCATCAATAGAATTATGCTTTCGATCATGGAATCTATCACTGGGAAAAACCCTGACCTTGAAACTTTAGAAGCAATGCAAAAACAAGTTCGAGAAGAGTTGCAAAGCAAAAGATATTTACTTGTTCTTGACGACGTGTGGAATGAAGACCATGACAAATGGGACAAGTTGAAGTCTTACTTGCAGTGTGGAAGTGGAACAAAAGGTGTTTCAATTTTGGTCACTACTCGACTTGAGAATGTTGCAAACATCATGAGAACAGTCTCTGTTCATCAGTTGTCACCTTTATCAGAGGATGACAATTGGTCATTGTTCCAACATCAAGCATTTGGACCAGATGAGGAGGAGCGTGCAGAGCTTGTTCCAATAGGCAAGGAGATTGTGCAAAAATGTGCCGGTTTGCCTCTTGCAGCCAAAGTACTCGGAGGCCTTTTGCGCTTCAAAAGTCAGAAATATCAATGGCTTAGTGTGAAGGAGAAAATACCCGAGGATAATATCATCATGGCTGTTTTGCAACTAAGCTACTTTAATTTAAAGTTATCATTGAGGCGGTGCTTTTCATTCTGTGCCATCTTCCCCAAAGATGAAGTACTTGTGAAGGAAGATCTAATTCATTTGTGGATGGCAAATGGATTTATTTCATCCAGAGGAAGTTTGGAGGTGGAGGATGTTGGTAATGAGGTGTGGAATGAATTGTACCAGAGGTCATTTTTCCAAGACATCGAGATTGATGACTTGGATCAAATTACAAGTTTCAAGATGCATGATCTTGTTCACGATCTTGCCCAATTTATTATGGGTGAAGAATGTGCGGTTTCTGAGCCTGCAAGGTTGACTAATTTGTCAAACAGCGTCCATCATATATATATCTTAGAATCCAATCAACGAGTCAACATGGCTGCCTTCAGGAAAGTTGAGTCCTTGAGGACTTTTCTTCATTTTGATTCATCAGTTATAAATTTTAATAAGTTGCCATCAAACAGTTCACTCCGAGCATTAACTACGAGCTCTTTTCAACTTGAAGCGCTCATGAATTTAACACATTTGAGGTACTTGAATCTGTGTAGTAGGTGGATCATTAGCTTGCCTAATTCTATTTGTGGACTGCAGAAATTGCAAACATTGAAATTGCAAGATTGCAAAATCCTTTGTTGTTTACCCAAAGACTTAACACGATTACAGGATCTCAGACATCTTGTGATTAATGGATGTGATTCATTAGTAGCCACACCTCCAAATATTGGGAAGCTAAGTAGGCTAAGAACATTGAGTACTTTCATTGTGGGTTTGAAGAAAGGGCTTGGCTTAGCAGAGTTACATGGCTTACAGCTGGAAGGCAAGCTACATATCAAAGGTCTTGAGAATGTCCGCAATGAAAGGAATGCTAAAGAAGCTAACTTGATTGGTAAAAAGGGCCTGAATCGCTTATACTTGACATGGGGTAGTAGTAATACTAATTCAGAGCGTACTAATGTTGAGGCTGAGAGAGTACTTGAAGCCCTCGAGCCTCCTTCAAATCTCAAGAGTTTCGGGATGAAAGGATACGAGGGAATACAGTTGCCAAGTTGGATGAGAAATACCTCATTTCTTGATGGCTTGGTTGATGTTATGTTCTACGAATGCAAAAATTGTCAGCGGCTTCCTCCACTTGGTAAAATACCACATTTAAAAACTCTTTTGGTATGTGGAATGAAAGATTTGAAGTACATAGATGATGACTCATACAATACAGCGGAGGAGAAGGCTTTTCCATCATTGAAGGAACTCACTTTGCGGCGGTTACCAAATTTGGAGAGGGTAATGAGAGATGATGGAGTAGAGATGCTCCCACTTCTTTCCAAAATAATAATTTATGGCACCCCCAAGTTTGAATTCCCATGCCTTCCATCCATTGAGTCCGTTGATACTGGAGAGTTGGATTCCTTGGTAGAAGGGATCGTGGGGAATAAGCATAGTCTCAAGGATCTGCTTATAGAAAACTTCCACAAACTGAAAGTATTACCGGAGGAACTCGGCAGCCTGAGTGCATTACAGGAACTGGTCATTTTGTCTTTGAATGAAATCAAGTGTTTTTCGGAGCATACGTTGCAAGGTCTGGCTTCTCTTCGATCTTTGATTATTTACAAGTGTAAGAAATTAGAATTATTGTCTGAAGGTTTGGGACACCTAACTTGTCTTGAGGGCCTCACAATCTGGAAATGTCCAAAGCTGGTGAGTCTACCCAATAATATGAACCAGCTAATTGCCCTTCGTCATGTGAGAATCGAGTGCAAAATATTACCAGAAGGCTTAAAACATATCCCCTGCCTTAAAAAATTGGAGATATATGGATATCCTGGTCCAACTTCCTTACCGGACTGGTTGGGAGACATGGCTTCTCTTCAACAACTAGAAATCCGTGAATGTCGGAAGTTGAGGTCACTACCAAGTAGCTTTCAACGCCTTACCAACTTGCATACATTGCGTATTTACAAATGCCCTAAGTTGGAGAAGCGGTACAGAAGAAGAACAGGGAAAAATTGGCACAACATAGCTCACGTTCCACAAGTCGAATTCGAACGAGGTTCATTCATAGCAGCGACATTTTCTGGTAAATTCGTGATTATTTTCTTTAGTTTTCTTTTTCTGTTAATGTTTACCAACTGTCCATGTAAAATTACATCCACGCTTCTTCTTATTTTGAAAAGCTTAACCAAATATATTTTTTCAGAAGTTTTTAATTTTCTTTAAATGGTTTGTTTTTTTCTGTGTTAGATAAGTTATCTACTTTAAATCCATTATTTTGAGCTAAAAATTAAGATATTTTTGTAATGATAATTTATTTTAGGGTTATAGTAGTCTTTCTCGTTATATAATTTTTTAATTTTTCAACCTAAAACAACGTCATTTTGGGAATTAAGGTAGATAACTTATCTTCATCCATTGTAGAAATACTAAAGTCTTTTTTTTAATTTTTATATTATATATATATATATATATATATATATATATATATATATATATATATATATATATATATATATATATATATGGGTTTAACGGATGTAAAGTGATTGCACCTAAGGATTGGTTTAGTCAGGTAAAACTACGTCGTTTTATGATGTGAAAGCATTAAATATGTGGAATAATAATCATACAAAGGTGGAAATAAATATAAAACGAATCATTACAAAGTTGAAAATAAATATAATATTTTTATTTTCTATAATTAATTTTAAAAACTTCCTTTGATCCCACTCAAAACGACGTATATATATACGCTTATATACAGTCACATTACAAATCATTTTGCCTATATATATATATTTGAAGTTCTCATATTATTTTTTCAATTTCATATTTATTTTAAATTTATATGTACTTGTTGTATTATTTATCCTAATAATTTATTTTATTTTTTCTTCTTCAGAATCCTTAAAATAATTTTATATAATCATTAAATTTTTTTTTTTTTAACTTTAACTTAAAAATAGATTTTAACTTTGAAATATTTGATCACTGACTGCAGAGAAGAGCAGACATGTATGCAACTTGCGGAAGGCAGTAGAAATCCGAGCGTTGCTCAGATGTCAACCAATGTTCCCTGCCAAAAAAGATGAATTTGACCGAAGTGTTTAGGTGTTCTGAGTCAAGACTCAAGAGCGCACAGACACGTGTCTGCTCATCACCGTGTTTTTCAACAAGTCCATCCTACGTGTCAATTGCCAAGCAAAGGTCAGAACTGTGTAGCATATCTCCTTTTCAAATAGGGATGTATTTTTTTTTTGGGATTTATACTTCTTATGCAACATAAGAATAGCCTTCTTATGCTACACTCACATCGTTTTACGTGCTAATATTTTTAATTTTTTTATTTACTTTTTTTTTTTCAACGGGGCCCACCTAAGTATGTGTGTGTTGCAAAATTTCTCATCTTATGTGACATAAGAAGTATAAACCCCTTTTTTTTTCTACCAAACAAATTTAACACAGGTAATGTAACACTCTAGATATTAGTAGTTACATGCTTCGTAAACCACCCCTTCACTTCCATAACAAACATTTCACCTTTGTGCTTCAACTATTTTGAAAGTACTTAGAACTGTATATATTATATAGAGGCAAATTGGCAGGAATGTTAGACGATATGTAACTCTTGATCAATTATAATTTTTGAGAGCTCCGTTTTTCTATATAAATTTTTTTTATATCAATTCTAATTATTTCTTTAAGAAAAATCAGCTTCAGGTATCACCATAAATTTTAATTCTTTCTGCCGTTAAAATTTCTCAGCCTTTTCCCAAAAATATATTTAATAAAAATTGAACTCAAATTTTCTATCAACCTACTTAATTTGCGTTACAAATTGAATTATACCCTTTTGGTGCTTTCTGGCGCTAAGTCTATTCCTTCTGCTACATCTTGCAGGACTGATGAAATAGTGAACACGTGGCTGATATGAAGAGCATGTGAGAAGCCTTTTGATTTTACGCAATAAGTGTGTAACTATGTAATGTGTGTTTAAATATGGTTTTTACTTAGTGAATATGGATTAGCTTTACTTCCATAAGAACATAACCTTGATGAACGATGGCCATCACTAACTTTCTCCTTGTTTAAACTCCCTATCATTTATTATTTTTTTGTGGTGTAGAAGTTTTATGCATCTAGAGTGTGAACAATACACTCGCTATATTACAATCTTTAGATGCATAGATTCATTTTTTTAAAGCATGAATGATAAATATACTCATTTTTATTTATCTTGTGTGCTGAAATTTAACATGTTTTTTTAGAAAGTGGGGAATGATCAAGCTCTAATTGAATTTGTTAGAAACTCTAATACCATGTCATACAATCAATTCTCTCAAACAATTTAAACTGTCCAAGTGAAATTATATACATAATTTTATTATATCTCTTCAAATAAAGTGTAACCATGTGAGCCATCTTGCTTCCATTTACACTGTTAGGGCCTGTTTAGTGTGATGTATAAGGCCTGATAGCATAAGCTTATACTATACGTTATGACATTTTCAATTGTTTGGTGTGACCATCGTATAGTATAAGCTTATATAGAAGGACCCCTTTATACATTAAAATGATGTATAACTTAATCTGGCCTAGGAGTGGTGGATTAGGTCTGATAAGTGGTTGATGTATTAATATTGCTTGTAAGTACAATTTCCAAGAACTAATATATCATTTCAATATTTATATATTAAAATAATTTTTTTAATATATTAATTTTTAAAATATTAGAGGATATTATCTTATATAATATCATTCTAAACGCTGGATAGTATTAAAATTTAATCATGTCTTATACAATCAGGTCTTATACTATCAAGTCTTATACTATCATACCTTATCATATACTATGCACGCTCTTAGGTGGGATTTGCTTCTATATAAACTAGTTCTTTTAGTCATTGTTTGAGTTTGTTCGGTGGGGGCACCCCAAGCATATAAATCATTCTTCTGGTAATAAATGAACCGAACATTACGTTTGTTTTTTGTTTCACGTAAAAGCTTCCCGATCCAATTACATGTAAGTGATGTGATAAACTCATAGTTTATTATGTTTTAAAATATTAAAATTATTTATACCAAAAAAAATAAATTAAAATTACTCTTATATCTAGTTAAAAGCATGAAAATTTAAAGTTGTTTGACTAAAAAGCATGATGTTTAAATGATTGACTTATATGAATGATTTTTACTTATTTTGTAGGACAATTGAATTGAATTGAAGCATTGGAACAATGGTTAAGTTAGAAGGACTTTTTGCCCTTTCCTTTTACCAAAAAAAAAAAAAAAGTTAGAAGGACTTGTTTTACCAAAAAAAAAAAAAAAAAAAGTTAGAAGGACTTGAAGTAATATATAAGGAGTAGCCATTTAATAAATTTTTTCTTAAAAGTATCTTCTGGCCAATTTTTCGTATCTTAGATGATAAATTTAGATCTTGTGTTTTTTTTATAGAAGTTGTAAATCTCTTTTATCTTTCCAACGAGACTAATATCACATCAATCAAATAGTTATAACTCAAGTTAAGCTCAAAATACAAAATAATATTCTTCCTATCAAAATAAGGCACTTTAGCTCCCACATCAGGTATCAAGACCATATTTCAGCGTGCCCAAGGGCGTGTTTGTGCCAGTTCATTATGTGATTTTCACCTAGAGTTGAGGTTCTTAAACCTTTTTAAGCCAATTTTCAAAGGAGGCCCAACATCACTTGACCCGAGAGACGCAATTTTCATTGAAGAATTCTAATTTTCATATCGTTTTGATGTATTTTAAAGATAAACTCACTTAAATCATTCCCTTTTACTAAGAAAGCCTTCCGCGATAATGTGTTTATTTAAAAACACATTCTTTATCTTAAAAAAAAAACATTTTTTTTTGGTGAAAAAAAAAAACACATTCTTAAATTGTATAAATAAAACAAGCTAGATGTTGATCCACGTTGAACTCTTGAACATGCGTATGCCTGACTTTAGAAGGAAAGTGCTTATCACTCAAGACCGCCAATATGTTGGGACAAATTCGCAAGGGACAAATGCCAAGCCTACATAATATATATGTCGTTTTTTTTCCGGGTTACATATAAGGGCTAAGCCCAAAAAAACACATAACATGTATCTGTTTCGGTAATTGAGGCCCCTTTTATATGTGGGACATAAGAAAAAGAAATTGTTATATACTGAGATAGAATTGATGTTTGTATATAGATATAAAAAGGTAACAAGGGATTCTTTGGATCAACTTTTTTTTTTTTTTTTTTTTTTATAGATCTGCAAAAATATACCAAACCGCTTTTTTAAATAAATAAAAAACACTTATTTATAGCTATGAATGATGGAAGCTGATAATTTATAAACTATTTCCTTTTTCTTTTTTAGTACAAATAAAAAAACAGTTTATAATGAAATTTCTTGGCATATTCTATTCAGAATGAAAAAAAAGTTTATAAATTTCATCTACATACTGGATCAATAGATCATCGAATAGGTCATTGGTTCAACAATTTGAATTAAATATATATTCTAAAATATAATAAATATAAAATATAATAAATATAAAAACAGAAGTATTATAACTAATAAATAGAGTTGATTTAGTGGTAAGTGTTGTAAGTTATAATTCACATGGTGTATATTCAAAATTTTAAGATAACAATTTTTAAACTTTGGATACCTTTAAAAAAGTTAAACTTTTTTTTTCTTAATTTTTTAATAAATTTGTGTACAAAATACCAAGTGGTAATAATTAGATAAATATTCAGCACTTAAGAAAACGTTCAAAAATTCTTTTCACAAAACGTTTCCAAAACAGCAGCTGTTCATAAAAGACTTAACAGAACTCAAGTAAACATTTCAACAATCATCCAAGTTCCCGACATATACAAGAATATACAGGCATCCAACAATTAAACAGCAACAGCCAAAGTCCAATCAACAGCAGGCATCCATATACTCACGTCTTCAAGTGCGCTTTCCTTTTTCCTGCCATTTTATGAAAATAGCAACCCCAAAGGGGTGAGAATAATCCCAGTAGTGTGGCAACAAAACCAATAAGGTAACAGTATTAAACTAGGCACAAAATCATAAACCGTCACTTCAACATATCCTTGTTCCTTTTCTTTTTTCCTTTTCATCATACACATATTGCGTATATAACGCCTTCCTTTTGCGCTCATAGCACCGTCGTGTGCGCAATACACAACGGATATCCCATAAATTGGCACACTTCCTTGGTGGATTCCAATTGTGGCCTATGCGGACTGATGCCAACTGTCCCATACCATGGTACCGGAGGGATGCCTATATGATGCGTGCTCAAACACATGGTCCTGTACATAACTATTATAAATTGCAAGGCTATATGATTTTGGTACATGCATGCCATGCTATGCTTTCACACACAAAGCGTAAAAATAAATGCGGTATGATGTAAGATGCATGCTTATATACTTTTCATATACGTTATGCTGCCACTTAACAACTTTACCTCATAATCATATTGCCGTCAAGGCATCTTCATGGCAGAATACTTTCATCATAAGGAACATAATAATTATACGGAGTATGGAGCATCATGCTACAACTTCATACACTAGTCAATAGTCACTGTTTTGATGCTCAAATGCCACTGTTTCTGTCACTGTTTTGATGTTCAAATGCCACTGTTTCTGTCACTGTTTTGATGCTCAAATGCCACTGTTTCTGTCACTGTTTTGATGCTCAAAATACCACTGTTTCTATTTGAAAATGGTCACTGTTTGATGTTGGAAGGTGCTACTGTTTTTACTGCTGTAAACATCACTGTTCTGCTGTAAAACGTCACTATTTCTGCTCACTGTTTTTAAGAAAAACGTCACTGTTCTGCTGTAAAACATCACTGTTTCTGCTCACTGTTTTTAAGAACAACGTTACTGTTTTCTGCTCACTGTTTCTGCTGTAAAACGTTGTTGTATGCTCACTGTTTCTGCTGTAAAACGTTGTTGTATGCTCACTGTTTCTGCTGTAAAATGTTGCTGTAAATGATTTATTGTAATTGATTTAGGTGCGCATAAGAAGTGAGAAACGTAGCATATTTCGCTGCTGTTTGGTATTATTTAAGGCGCGCAAGGTAAGTGTTAGGCGATATTACCTAATGTGACTATTGACTAGTGTATGAAGTTGTAACATGATGCTCCATACTCCGTAAAATTATTATGTTCCTTATGATGTAAGTATTCTGCCATGAATGTGCCTTGACGGCAATATGATTATGAGGTAAAGTTGTTATGTGTGGCAGCATAACGTATATGAAAAGTATATAAGTATGCATTTTACATCATACCGCATTTATTTTTACGCTTTGTGTGTGATAGCATAGCATGGCATGCATGTACCAAAATTCATATAGCCTTGCAACTTTAGAATAGTTATGTACAGGACCATGTGTTTGAGCACGCATCATGTAGGCATCCCTCCGGTACCAGGGTATGGGACACTTGGCATCAGTCCGCATAGGCCACAGATGGAATCCACCAAAAGGGTGCCAATTATGGGATCTCCACTATGTATTGCGCGCACGACGGTGCTAAGAGCGCAAAAAGGAAGGCGTTATATACGCAATATATATATATATATATGATGAAAAGGAAAAGGACAAGGAACAAGATATGTTGAAGTGACTGTTTATGATTTTGTGCCTAGTTTAATACTGTTACGTTATTGGTTTTATTGCCACTTTACTGGGATTATTCTCACCCCTTTGGGGCTGCTATTTTCATAAATGGCAGGAGGACGTAAAAGCATTTGAAGGCGTGATGTTTGTTGTTGCTTGCCGATGCATGGACTTTTGCTGTTACTGTTTGATTGTTGGATGACTGTAATACTATATATTTCGGTACTCTTGGATGACTGTAGACTTTATTATCTTCCATTTTGCTTTGGTCTTTTATGAACAGCGGCTGTTTTGGAAAACCCAGAAAACGTTTTGCGAAAGGGATTTTGAACGTTTCATTAAGTGCTGAATTTTTAACAGTTGGCGTCATTTTAACTACTGAAAAATCATTGTAGTTTGTCTAATCAAATCTTACGGTTGAAATCAATTTGCTTCTAGAGATCAGAGTATGTTTTAAAAATTGCTTAAGTTGCTGAAAATAATTTTCTTCAAAGGCAAAACCGTACTGTCTTTATAATTTCGTATAAACTCAGTGCGGAGGATGGTAAAAAATATTCCTTTTGATTTAGAAAGAGCACGTTTGGGGCTTCGCGTGCATATAAAATAATAGTAAATCAGAGTTCGTTTGCTCATAAAAACACCACCCGTAAGGTGCACTGTAAAAATTTCAGCACTTAAATTCTTTTCACAAACGTTTCCCAAAATAGCCGTTGTTCATAAAAGACTTAACAGAATTCAAGTAATAATTTCAACAATCATCCAAGTTCTCGAAATATACAAGAATATACAGTCATCCAGCAATTAAACAGCAACAGCCAAAGTCCAATCAGGATTAATCAACAGCAGGCATCCATATACTCACGCCTTCAAACGTGCTTTCCTTTTTCCTGCCATTTTATGAAAATAGCAGCCCCAAAGGGGTGAGAATAATCCCAGTAGTGTGGCAACAAAACCAATAACGTAACAGTATTAAACTAGGCACAAAATCATAAACAGTCACTTCAACATATCCTTGTTCCTTTTCCTTTTTCCTTTTCATCATATACATATTGCGTATATAACGCCTTCCTTTTGCGCTCTTAGCACCGTCGTGCGCACACTTCACCGTGGATATCCCATAAATTGGCACCCTTCTTTGGTGGTTTCCAACTGTGGCCTATGCGGACTGATGCCAACTGTCCCATACCCTGGTACCGAAGGGATGCCTATATGATGCATGCTCAAACACATGGTCCTGTACGTAACTATTCTAAAGTGCAAGGCTATATGATTTTAGTACATGCATGCCATGCTATGCTTTCACACACAAAGCGTAAAAGTAAATGCGGTATGATGCAAGATGCATGCTTATATACTTTTCATATAAGTTATGCTGCCACATAACAACTTTACCTCATAATCATATTGCCGTTCAAGGCACATTCTTGGCAGAATACTTTCATCATAAGGAACATAATAATTTTCCGGAGTATGGAGCATCATGTCACAACTTCATACACTAGTCAATAGTCACATTAGGTAATATCGCCTGACACTTACCTTGTGTGCCCAACAATAAATTAGACAGTAGCAACTCAGCCACATTCAACGGTTACGTGCACCTAATCAAGCAAGAGAAACCAAACAGAATTTTAACGTGGATACATATAAGTTTACAACTCTAGACATGCCTATTAGTCTTCGCATTTTACACTGTTTCCATGAGTCTTTTACTCGTTACTTTTTCTGACTTACTGTGAACGGAATAGGTAAACTGTAATTACTTAGAAATACACTTCTTGCGTGTTTTATTATGTGGGCTGAGTTGCTACTGTCTAATTTATTGTTGGGCACACAAGGTAAGTGTCAGGCGATATTACCTAATGTGACTATTGACTAGTGTATGAAGTTGTAACATGATGCTCCATACTCCGTAAAATTATTATGTTCCTTATGATGTAAGTATTCTGCCATGAATGTGCCTTGACGACAATATGATTATGAGGTAAAATTGTTATGTGTGGCAGCATAACGTATATGAAAAGTATATAAGTATGCATTTTACATCATACCGCATTTATTTTTACACTAATTGGTATTTATGTAACTTAACATGTTACTCATACGACGGTGGATGGAATTCCTGAAGGACTACGAGTTTGAACTTAAATACCACCCAGGAAAGGCAAACGTGGTAGCTGACGCCCTGAGTAGCAAGACCTGCACCATATTCCTTTCTCCTCCCTCTTGACACCGTGAGTATTGCACACCATCCTTCCTTCTTCCTTGCTGCAAACCGTGACCTAGGCATCAAGTGAGGTGCAAGTATTCTTCTCACTTTCACTCACTGTTCAGCCGAGCCTCCATCCTAGGATTCTGCCAAGTTGTTCTTCCTCACCTATTGTGCGCATAAACCATCTTATAGGAAGGGTGAACGTGCTGTTTGGAAGCTAGAAAGTGTGGAGTGTGATCCTTGATCAAGTAGTGTGTGCTACAAGAGGTAAGCATAGATATTAGACCTCTTTCCTTTTGTGTAACCATGTGTGTGCTTGAGATGTCTTTTATCTTGTGAACTCTCCTTGATTCTGCCATGTCATGTGGATTCTAGAATGAGCATGATAAAGATATAATGGTGGAGCTATTTGATGATAACTTGGATACCTTCATTATCGTATGAATCATTCTATGATAAATAGCCTACTTTAAGCCTTGTAGCACTCATTGCATGACATAATGAGGTTATGGAATAAAGTCTCCTTGTTATGCTTGATTTGATGCCACTGTTTCTGTATAAAAGTGCCACTGTTTTGAGGATAAAGATGCCACTGTTTCTGTTTGAAATGATCATCGTTTTGATGCCACTGTTTCTGCATAAAATGATCACTGTTTTAGTGCTTAACATGCCACTGTTTCTGCATAAAATGCTCACTGTTTTGGTGCTTAACATGCCACTGTTTCTGCATAAGATGGTCACTGTTTTGGTGCTTAACATGCCACTGTTTCTACATAAAATGGTCACTATTTTGGTGCTTAACATGCCACTGTTTCTGCATAAAATGGTCACCGTTTTGATGCTCAGATGCCACTGTTTATGTCACTATTTTGATGCTCACATGCCACTGTTTATGTCACTGTTTTGATGCTCAAATGCCACTGTTTATGTCACTGTTTTGATGCTCAAATGCCACTATTTTGATGCTCAAATGCCACTGTTTTTGTCACTGTTTTGATGTTCAAATGCCACTATTTCTGTCACTGTTTTGATGCTCAAATGCCACTGTTTCTGTCACTGTTTTGATGTTCAAAATACCATTGTTTCTATTTGAAAATGGTCACTGTTTGATGTTGGAAGGTGCTACTGTTTTTACTGCTGTAAACGTCATTGTTCTGCTGTAAAACATCACTATTTCTACTCACTGTTTTTAAGAAAAACGTCACTGTTCTGCTATAAAACATCACTGTTTCTGCTCACTATTTTTAAGAACAACGTTACTGTTTTCTGCTCACTGATTCTGCTGTAAAACGTTGCTGTATGCCAACTTCATACGCTAGTCAATAGTCACATTGGGTAATATCGCCTAACACTTATCTTGCGTGCCCAAAAATAAAATTGTAGCATGATGCTCCATACTCCGTAAAATTATTATGTTCCTTATGATGTAAGTATTCTGCCATGAATATGCCTTGACGGCAGTATGATTATGAGGTAAAGTTGTTATGTGGCAGCATAACGTATATGAAAAGTATATAAGCGTGCATCTTGCATCATACCGCATTTATTTTTACGCTTTGTGTGTGAAAGCATAACATGGCATACATGTACCAAAATCATATAGCCTTGCACTTTAGAATAGTTATGTACAGGACCATGTGTTTGAGCATGCATCATATATGCATTCCTTCGGTACCAGGGTATGGGACACTTGGCATCAGTCCGCATTGGCCACAGTTGGAATCCACCAAGGAAGGGTGCCAATTTATGGGATATCCACTGTGTATTGCGCGCACGACGGTGCTAAGAGCGCAAAAGGAAGATGTTATATACGCAATATGTATATGATGAAAAGGAAAAAGGAAAAGGAACAAGGATATGTTGAAGTGACTGTTTATGATTTTGTGCCTAGTTTAATACCGTTACGTTATTGGTTTTGTTGTCACACTACTGGGATTATTCTCACCCCTTTGGGGCTGCTATTTTCATAAAATGGCAGGAAAAAGGAAAGCACACTTGAAGACATGAGTATATGGATGCCTGCTGTTGATTGGACTTTGGCTGTTGCTGTTTAATTGTTGGATGACTGTATATTCTTGTATATGTCGAGAACTTGGATGATTGTTGAAATTTTTACTTGAATTCTATTGAGTCTTTTATGAACAACGGTTGTTTTGGAAACGTTTTGTGAAAAGAATTTTTGAACGTTTTATTAAGTGCTGAATTTTAACAGTTTTACCGGTACTTTACGGGTCATGTTTCAAGGGGCAAACGAACTCCGATTTACTATTATTTTATATGCACGCGAAGCCCCAGGAATGTACTTTCAAACTGTGCAGGTTTTATTTTTATACGAAATCTGTACGAATTTTAATAAGCTTCGCCTTACAGCTTGTTTTCCAGAAAACGGACAGAATTCGCAAGCATCTTACGTGTTCTGTTCCGTGGGGCTATTCACCTCTGAATCGCGCATAATTTATATGTACGCGATGCCCCGGATGTCTAGTTTTTCAGAAACTTGGAATATTTTCTATCGCATCTGAATTCGATTTTATACAAATTTTATAAAACAACAAGCTTTTCTGAAAAGTATAGAAAATTCAGCAAAGGGTTTTATCATTGAAATTTTCTATGTTTGATAAACGATTTCATTTTTTTCAAATTTTTTTTATGAGAATCAAATCTGGACCTTTTTCAAGTTTCCAATTTAAATGTTATTTGATAAAGCTTTAAAATTAATGAGTTTCATACCGCTGCGACTCTAATACGATTTAGCAAACAATCCTCTTGGATGCATACAAGAGTGGGTGTTAATGTATAAAATACTAGTGATTTTATTCTAATTTCTTTTTTTTTAAATTTGAAATTAATGTTTTTATATGGATTTTATTTACATCTTATATCTTAAGAAAATGTGTTTGTCAGGAAAAATAACTTTATGTCATTTTAAGTGAAATAATTATATTTTAATATATATTTAAAGACAATGTTTTTCTCATGCTACAAATTTAGAAAAATTTCCTACACACTCAAATTCATGATGGGACCCCTACATAAAAAATAAAGAAATTAAAAAAAATTATTGCACGTAAAATAAACTCTCACTAACATGAGAAGAGAGCTCTCCTACAACATAAGAATTCTTTTTCCCTATATTTAATTATTATTTTTATATTCTCTCTTATGCACAAATTTAGAAGGAAAAAGAATGTAAAAAAAAAAATACCAAAATAAAACTGTTTCATTAAAAATGATATAAAACCTGGTCATTTAAATAACAAATTTTTTTTTCTATATATTTTAATATCAAAATAAGTCATTGAAATTAGAGGTTGGTGAGAAAAAAATATACCCATATTGTTAAAAAAATTATATTTTTTGTTTTACAGAAATGTAATATGTAAAAAATTATATATTTTTTTGAATGAGAATTATAAAACTCTATATTTTAACATGACAACTAGTTTAAAAGAGGGAAGAATGTTTCTCCCGTGATATAAGATAAAGTTATCCTTAGCAATACCAAAATACGTCATTTTAGAGATTTGGAAAAAAAATATAAGATATTTTAATAATTTTATTTTTATTTTGTATAATGTAATTATACTAAAATATTATATATATATTTTTTTTTTAAATTCACGATATCGATTTTGGGTTGCGGAGATTAATTTAGGGGAGAAACCCTTTGACCCTTCCAAAAAATGGGAAAAAGATTTCTATTGCACGAGAAATCTGCTCTCCTATCACTCTCACTTCGATGTCGATGTCCGTGTCAATTATTTTTTTATTTTTAATTTTTTCAGAAATCATAAAAATATAAACATAAAAATAAATATAAAAAATTTACCATTCTGGTGTAAAATTAAACTTATATGAATTTTATACATATATGTATTTAATGGTGAAATTGTTGATAATAATATTGGTAGTAATAGTTATTACGGTAGCATATTCACGTCTCTGGTGTCAAACCCAACTTTTATATGATGTTTCGAATCTGTAATAGCACTATGCCACTCGTGTTGTAGAGAGGTGCACGATACGATGGAAGACGACACAACGTTCGAGCTGAGCAAGTGTGTTTCCTCGGAGTCGGAGGATTGCTGCCCAATTTGCTTGGGAACATTGGTTCAAGTTTCCTACCTCGATAAATGTTTTCGTATGCCCTTACCCAATTCCTTGTCACTGCTTTTCTTAATAACCATGTCTCTGTTCTCTTGCTAGATAATAATAATAATAATAATTTTAACCCGAATCATATGATTCTTAAATTTCACATTTTTGTTGGGTCTTAATCTTAATACTGAATCAACAGAAAATAGTTTGATTGATAATATGGGTTGCATGCTTTAGCTTGTTTATATTGTAAGACATTTCTCTTTGTTCTTTTTGCACTTGTCTAAGGCTGATGGACAGTGTTGAGCTGTTGCTTAACGATTCTGGAAGGAACTTCAAAACTTCTTGTTTGAAAATCGCTTTTGGGAATTATATATATATCAAGAGAAGATTTATTAGGATGTAGAGAGGTAAGAAGCAATTAGAGGCAAATGTACCAAATCGCTTATGCTGCTATACATTATTCCTAGTAACTACTAACTAGTAAACTAATTCTTGTGTTGCAGATAAGTTTTGCTTCAATTGCATTTTACGCTGGGCCAAAGTTGTTGCTGGCAAGCACCGTTCTCCACCTTCTTCTGTAAAATGCCCCCTTTGTAAGGTTTGATTGATTCCATTATTTTTCAACTTCCCACAATTTTTTTTTTCTTCCGTTTAGATTTATTTTTATTGCTGTGGACTTAAATGAAGTATATCCATTTTTCTCCCTTTTCCCCAGTCCCACCATGATAAACCTCTAAGAAGAATTTGGATCAAGGACTTTTAAGTGCTCTCAATTCACTGCACCCTAAATGTTTCTTATGGACATCTAAAGTTGTATAACAGTAAGGATGATAATTTCATTTGTGATAGAATCAAGTGGAGAAATGGTAGTAGAAGATGGTTTCAAGTTGGATACGATGAGCTACTGACTTTGTAGTTTATGTCTAATATGCAGACAGAAAATTTTTCTATCATATATGGAGTTGATGGAAGTTGTTTTCAACGACATTATGTAAATAAGGATTTTGAGGATAGGTTTGTCTCAGTTTTGTTGAAGTTAAAATTTTAGTAGAATTATCTTTATGAACTTCGATCTTCTATTTTTGTATGCAGTTTTATCTTATCGAGAGTGCAGAGATATAGATTACAATGCTATTACACTGAACAAGGTTTTCTACTATCTTTCATTTAACAAATTTCGTGCTCAATAGTGGTGTCTGTCTGTCATTTGGTTTTTATTGCATATTTCTTATTTGTTATCAGTATTTGCTTTACTTCTAACTTTGTCTGAGCAGGATTCTTAGATGACATATTCAATATATCACAATATTGGAAATCTCGTAAGTATTTTCAACCAAACTGCTGGCTTCAAAGTTGGTTAAGAAGGGAAATTCAAGCTCTTATCCAGGTTAGTGAATCTATCAGATTAGTGATTTGTAGTGCATTCTCTCTCTGATTAGTGTAAATTGTTCTCGTCCTCTGTAATTTTCTCCTCCAACTGAAAAAATATCCAGTGGCATAATGTGCTTTATCTATTGCAGTATCTGGATTCACATTTTATTGCATTTTCTTAAGTACTACTGTACGTAAGTCCCTAATTATGGATGAAATTTCTGATTCTTCTGTTTCTCTCTTTTTTAATTAGTTTTTGTTTGGTGAAGGAGGACATAGGGGGTTTGCTATAGTAATTGCATAGTTGTGT